>JAVTVY010026661.1:0-102358 GCA_036873755.1 Hanleya hanleyi | reverse complement strand
AAATTCTTTCATTATTGTCGGAAATTCTTTCATTAGTTTTGTCTGAGTTTCCGATATCTAATGCATGTAATTCGTGTGGGATTGTTGGTCCAGTTTGGACTCTCACACGGTTTGTTTTTCTTGTAAAGAGTTGTGTTAGCGGCGAAGTATTTGCGCCGTGTGTGTATTATGAGCCCGTTAGCGTGGGGAAATTATATATCCAGGCTAGACGGGTTTTTACCTTTTACTGGCCTCTGACGATCCGACCCTTTCGGAAATCGACAGACGCTTGTTGGAATTTGCTCTTGTTAGATGTCATGAATGCTTTAAATGTTGCCCTTAGAAAGCAGATCTTGCCCGCCTTTGTAAATATTCCATAGCGGGAACGAGTTTTCTCAGCCTTGAGCATGTACAGGTCTGGCTATGTTAGCATGAATTGACACAGCCAAACCGGTTTTTCTTTGTCAAATTCAACAAAGATTTTCCTTGCCTGAGCAGTCTTTTGTTCTCGTCGGACAAAAGATTGCAGTGGTTTTTCCACTGAACGAAATGAACCTCCTGTTGATTTCTCCTTTGCGGGTGAATCTTAAACGCAGTTCTAAATCCATGTTATCTCGTTTTAGGGTCGGTCGTTTGGACCTACCTTTGAGTGTCAAAATTTGCGTTTCCGTCTATCCAGGAATCAGCGACTCTATATCGTAAACGTCTTGTTACTTCAATTTTAGACGATTGGGTTTTATCCTGGGTGTGAGACCCCGCATTCTGTTTTTCACAGGTTGTCGTAGCTTTCGTCCACCGGGGAATTTCTAGTATCTTATATAGGTCACCACGTGGTCTGTCTTCAAAATGTTTGGGCAAATCTTTAGACTTCACATGGTTTGTTTTTCCCCATCTGACATGTGTTTATTGGCTCGTACGTCGCTAAGTTTATTGGCTCTGTCGGAGTTTTTCAAAATTTATATCTTGAAATTATTGCCCGACAATATTTTCTAAAAGTCAATATAAATCTTAGGCTTATCTGATAACTCAGCCCTGCGGGATGGAGTCCATGTTTATTCAATATCGCGTCTCCTTTCGTACTACAAGTACCCGCTGTGATTTTGTTGTGGGGCGTCCTCGTTAATTTTTGCTTAAATCTGTGACCGATTTAGATTCATCTTATTGTATAAAACACCTCTTCGAGGCCGTATACAAATTTAACTGGAGGAATACCAATAAACAATCAAAATCAACATATTATTCCAGCTGTTTAGGCCTAATTCTCTGTCGCAATGCGTCACGATAGTTGTTTCCCTTGGAGTCTGCCTTTCAGTGCGGAGCTTTGAAGGCCGATTGTGATCTCTACAATAAACGAATAGGTTTGGTTTCGTTGATTCATGAATTTATGCTTTGAGTTTGTGTTGATCTCAAGTAGGGCTGTAATTGGTATCCTCTTCGGCGGGGGTTTTTCATAATTCTTCCCGCCGAAGAGTTTTGATAATTCATTTGCAGCCGTAAATTTTTCATGTTGTTGTTGTTGCTTCTGTTCGGTCTCGCATTTTTGGTAGGATCATTTTTCATACATTCAGTACCTTGGGCCTACCAAAATGTAATCTCTGGTTATCAAGTATTATTACGTTGATTTTGATATCCTATGTTCAAGAGAGACCTTACGGAGGTTTTATGTCTTTCAAACTGACATAAATATGAAGCATGATTGTTGCGTTTGTGTTACGTAACCACATGTCAACCCCTTTCTATTTCGACCCTGAGTCGCATCTTAATGAGCTTCTTTTCTAATCTCTTTATGGAATTAAGGGTATGACGAACAACAATGAGATCACGTGTGGGTTTACGTGAGTAAAAGTGTGATATCCTTGAAACACAATTGTCTGATGATTACATGAGTAATTCTATTCATCCAATCACCCTTGTTTATTATGAAAGTGTGATATCCTTGAAACACAATTGTCTGATGATTTCATGAGTAAATCTATTCATCCATTCACACTTGTTTATTATGAAAGTGATATCCTTGAAACACAATTGTCTGATGATTACATGAGTAAATCTATTCATCCATTTCACCTTTGTTTATTATGAAAGTGTGATATCCTTGAAACACAATTGTCTGATGATTACATGAGTAAATCTATTCTTGAGTAAACTCATTCATCCACTCAACCTCGTTTATTGTGAAACTGTGATATTCTTGAAACACAATTGTCGGATTATTACATTGTGATTTTTGTTTCACACCAAGTTGGTTCCATCTGTATACTGTTTGATGCTTATAATTCAGATGGAGTTATGCACTAATTTTAATTTCTTCCCTATGTGAAAATTTAAAGTTACGAGCATGAGTGGGAAAGTATTGGCCGGCAAGGATCAAGCCTAATGACTCGTAAGTCGTGAAGTCTTCTATGGTTTCTTCTACCAGGTATGTATTACTGGTTCAGTCTACTGGAGCATCTAACTGCTGTTTGTAATGTTTTTACTGCTCTTCTCGACAAATTGTTCATGCTAGGTCATTTCAAATTCTAAATTTTGAATAACCTCATTTTCCTGCCGGCGAGAGACTTTAAATGTATTTCCTCTCTTCGGGAATTTTAAATTCTTTTTGGATCTTTCTTGGTTACCTGGAAAAATTCTTTGTTCTGAATGTTGGTTGTGTGACTATTTGGTTATTAATAGTAACATTTTTGTAAATGTTTAATATTCTCTCCATATAAATCTCCAGTACTGTATTTCATGTACAGGAGACAAATTACATCGGGAGAGATCATAATGTAACCATCTTCACTGACACATTTTCATATTCACTGACACAAAGATCCAAGATCCCATTTACCTCTTTGAGCTTACATTGGGTGATTAACGCTACAGGCATTTAATGTGTTCATCTCTACTGCGTTTTAAGAGAAGGAAAATTATTACAATCGACTACGGGGTTACTGTTTGCAACGCCCCTCTGTTACGTCGTGTACTGTTACAAGTTTGTATCCTGCTCCATTATGAGTATGTATATTCATTAAGTGGTTGTGAATGAGGAAATCACTACGTTGTTTATCATATACAACGTTTCACATTACGCTTTCCTGTTGCATCTTGACATTTTCACTACACCGTCATGTGTCTCTCATACATCTGTGCGTCATTCTCTAACATCGGTTAGACATTTCCGGTACGCCATAACGCCACGGTGGGTGTGAAAGTCCGTTCGTTTGGCGTCAACCTACCACTTGTTTCAATTCTGCTCGGGTTTCTCACATTGTGATTACTCAGGTTCGTTGTTATTCTACAGAGAGAGTTTGGTTCAGACCTTGTTGATTTCCAGGCTTGAGTTCAGAACATCAAGATTGTATTGGGATCAATAGTATTTGTCAAATACTGTTATATGGAATAGGTCTTGGGATTATGGATCTTCTCTGGGGACGACGGCGGGATTGTAAATGACGGACTAGTCACCTTTGAATTGAATTCAGCACAGTGTTGTATTAACACAGAACCATGTTGACTTTATCACTCAAACATTATGTTGGGATCCATTTACCTTAGGATGGTGCTTAAACAACACAATGTCTTCGTGGGGTACTTGGAGACAGTCGGGAAACTGTTTTTTTCCATCAAGTACTTTATTCCTGTTTAGACCATTACACCTTTGGTTAGACTTTGACATTATGGTTCTGTCCTCATCCTTAGGGTTGATTATTATATGTAGGACCTTACGCACTACATCTCTTTTGGGTCGGTCTCTTCAGCGGATTTATTGGTCCTGGTGCCGAGGACGTGATATCGTTCCCGACTTTTTTCCTCGTAATTGACTTCCTCCTTCACCTTCACCAGGATATGGAGTCTCTATTAGCACCATGGGAGGCTATCTTTCTGCTCTGGCTAGGGTGTTACGGCTTACATTTGGTACTGACATTAACCTCAACGATAATATCTTTGCGCTTATTCACGCTGCATAGAATTAAGCAGGTTTGATTTGGTAGCAAATAGGAACATTGTTTATAAATGTTTGCTATTCACACATAAGTCGACCCATATAGATATGAGAGACTGGTGCAAAGTCGTTCATACCTGTGTAGGACCATATAGATACGGGACTTGATGAAAGACTCGCATTACAGTTGTGTGTACTCGCCAAAGATTACCGAAATAAGATATCGTGTGGTTCTGTGTGCTCTGATCATTCCACCTTTTGAACCCTTAAGAGTCCGTGTCTATATGAAGCTGTATCTTATAAGACGGACTTTGTGGCGGCGTTTGCTTTGGCGTCCAGAGTGTTTCTGAACTAAATGCTCTTGTAGATCTCCTATGACCTGGACAGCGGATTGTTCCTGCATTTCTTTTCGGCCCTTTTTCCTGAATTTATCGCCAAAAATGAGTCTGTTCGTTCGGGTCCGTACGCTCAACAATCGTACTCCATTCCTGTGTGGTCAGACTTTGTACATGGCCTCGAGGACGATCTTCTGCTATATCCTTTCGAGCCTTTCGCCACCATCTTACTCGTACCGATCCGTTCACGGTTTTCGGCTACGGTTATTCTGTCCCTTCGCCTGTCAGCAAGGCTTGACATTTAAAAAGCCGCGTAGTTGAAGAAGACCATAAAATAGTCTTATCAATTGGCAGAAGGTAGATATTCCATTGACGCCCCCGCTATGTCTTCTGCTTCTAATGTGATTCGTGCCATCGCTGCGTCATGGCACGTCGGGAAGAACTGACCCCTCCTTGACAATGTCCTGTCTGGTGCCTGATCAATTAACTCCACGTTCACTAATTTCTGTCTGAGTGGTATGACAGTGCAATCAATAGTGTGACCACGCTTGGGCCACTGTGGCTACCCAGCACGTTGTGAGTAATTTCAGAAAAAGAGGGGGGGGCGGCAAAATTGTCACCCTCGCAGCAAGACAGCCAACTTGCTGTATCATCTCATCTCATCTCAGACATATTGTTATCATTACATATATTATATGATAAAGGCATCTCAGAAGGTAGAAATAAGTCAGTTGACCGGCCATGGATTTTATAATTACCAATGAAGGTCTGACACTAGGATAGGGTTTACTCCTAACTGCAAATTTTGCTTGTGTCTTCCAGAAACTGACTCCCTTCTAGATGTCTCAGCTGGGTCCCTGGCCAGTCTTCTCAAAAGAACACCTGCTCCAGTCCTAGGGTCAACATTAGTGACGCAAGTACAGAGGGTTGACGACGAGCTTCGGGACCCAGGGAACTTGCACGGCAATTCCAACGTGTTCTTCTCATCTCTCCAAGAATGGTGAATTGTCCTGAGGGTGCTTGTTTTACTGAGAGTGGTGTGGTCTTGGTGGCCCTCTAAGTTGGAGTGTCCCTCAGAATACTTATGGTCAGACCAAGTATCGCCCTGTATGTTCAAGGCTTGGGTTAGAGAGTACCATCCCAGTATCATACAGTGCCTACCAAGAGGACCTATCTAAGCGGCCGAAGGCACACGAAGAATAATCTTGGTTGGATTGCTGTACCACACCACGAGCACAGCTTCATGGATGGAGACAATCAGAAGATAAGTAAACTGTATCAGTTTCTCCAATTACTCTATGCAACTAGAGCCAGAGTTAATTTGTGGAGTTAATGTCTCGATTTGATATCCATGTCTGTGTCATTCCAGCGATTACTAGTCTGCTATGGGAGTTACCACAAGGCCGAGATTCCCTCCTCCATATGTTGGTACTGTGGCATTGAATTGAAACAGGTTACGATTTGTGACATAAAAAGTAAACATTTATAAACAATGTTTCTATTTATTAACAAATCAAACCTGTTTCAATTTGATTGTCCCTCCCTCCGTCCCCTCATGCCGGCCTCAAACACTACGGGTCTCGGTAATTACAATGAGAATAGAGGACGAGAATGGTTTGTGCAGACACCTTTATAGTAATGCACTGGAGTGAATGGGAGGCTCTCCTAGGGGCGGACAACTCTCCGCCTAGGGGAGCTAACTTTTAGTTTTAACTTCCGTTTTCTACGTTGTATCATCTTCCTGACGGAGATTAATGGCATTGAATTGAAACAGGTTTGATTTGTTAATAAATAGAAACATTGTTTATAAATGTTTACTGTTTTCGGAAGTGGACGGCTGCTACTACGTGTAAACGGTGATGCCGAGGGGCTACGGCCACGTGATGTTAAAGGGCTACGGCTACGCCAGCGTACTTTTGGAGGACCACGGAGAAGTCGACGTGATCTCAAACTCGCTTTATGTTGCCGGATAGGCTGCGAAACATTTGACTCTATTAACGTATCTCCCTTGTCCTCCTGACCAGGAGCAATGCCAGAATGATCAATGGATGGAGAGGAATGGCTACCTTTGTGCTCCTCCCCAACCGTACTATGTGAAGGGACAAAAGGGTCAGAGATGGGCACAGAAAGGTGCTCCACCCTCTGATGATGCCCTGACCCCTCACAAGCATTCACCACTTCTGCATCCATACAATGTGCATGCTGGGTACCCTCACCAGAATTACATTCCCCACCCCCCAACCCCGGCATTTGCACAACATTGACCACAGACAAATTTTCCTGCTCATCATTACCCATTGTCAGCCTAACCGCACTGCCATCAGTTTGCAATGAACTAGCATCAGCCCCCACCCCTCTAACCATTGGACTAGTCCCCTGGCCTTGCATCATGGTCATTATCATTCCAAGTTGTTCACCTACTGTTTCCCACTTCTCCTGGTTAGATACCAGCTGACCGATTTTGGTAACACATTCTTTCTGGTTAGTTGCCAGCTGATCGATTCTGGCGACACATTCGCCCTCGTTAGATACCAGCTGACCGATCTTGTTAATACATTCTCGCAAGCTCTGAGAGAGACTCTGAACAACAGATTCCCTTTCCCCCCTTAAATTTTGAATGTGATTTTCCATCTCAGTTCGCAATTCGCCTACATGTTTTTCAATTAAATCTGAAACATACTCAGGGCAAATGGAAACATCTACCCCACTAATAAGAGAATTCTCCATCAAAGGATTCTTCTGGAATTGTTCAATATTATATGCCATTGATACGTCTACTGGTACCAGTTCTGTCATGGTGTGAATTGTGGGACTCCACAAAAATGCAAATGCAAGTATTCAATAAACTGCAATACTCACTTCCAAAATGGCTGCCATGAAATAAATTTATCTGCCTTACTTGATTTGTCAAAATACTATTAACCAGACTCGCCTCCAATAGTACAAATCTAGCTACAATAAATTCCAACCAAGCTGCAGGAAAAATAAAATGCGCAGCTCAAAATTTACCGGTCAAACAACCAACTTGACAGCAATGGCTGTACAATAAATTCTGTTTTCTGTATAAAACAGAAATAACACTCCGTGAGTTTCCACTCCAGAAACTCACTAGAAAAAATGAAGCACTTAAATGCTGAATGCACACACGTTACCGCAGTCAATGCGTTCAAGTGTGCTTATTCAACTCAAACCCATCAGGACAAATGAAAAAGAACAAGACCCCTCAAAACAAGTGCATCACGCGTTACCACAGTCAACGCGTTGTTGCAACTTCCCTGTGGGGTCCAAAAACTAGAAACAAACCAAGCCAAATAAAATACAAAATAATCGCTGTCTCTAGTGGCCCAGTTAGCGCCTAAGGGCTCAATAGAATGTGTGTTGAATACCGAACAATCATCAAATGGTGTCAATCAATACCAAATGAGACGGAGTTATCAACAATCAAAGTCTATTTCCCAAAATAAATAGGATCAAAATTCACCAAGTTGGAATTTTGCAATCAACTAAATTATGGCTGCTTATCTATTAAATGGCCTTCAAATGTTCCCAAAATCAACTGGTGTTGCCCAACAATACCCGATTACACTCTAACCGGGTGCAGTGTTGATGCCACACCAATTGTTTTTATTTTTTTTATTTATTTTTTTTTTCAACTAAATGTAAGAGTGTGTGTTTTAATAAACACCAATCACTCTACCAAAATCAGATGGTGTCACTTGACACCACCAGACCACTATGTAATTGAGTGTAGCGCCGATATGTCAACACTCAAAAGAACAAATTTTAATTTTTTATTTTTTTTTCAAAGTAAACCCAAGGACGAGTGTTTGAGTAAACACTAAACTCTCAATCAAAATCAGATGGTGTCACTTAACACCACCAGACCACAATCAAATTGAGTGCAGTGTTGATATGTCAACACTCAAATCTCAAAATACAATCAGAGTTTGTGTTGTAATGAACACCAAACAATCAACCACATCCACCAGATCAAAATCTGATTAAATATGGTACAAGTTTGTCAACATCCCACCACCAAAATATTGACCGTTTATTTAAACTCAAAATAAATTATTCCCAAAATACTGAGTGTATTTCAGCAACACTGACCACTCACCCTTTTTACAGTGTAAGTCCCCATTGAGTACACCATTAAGGTTTACAGTGTATATCGACCACCACAGAATCTGAGGTCAATTCAATTTGTACTCGCCAAATCAGAATGAACACCAGCAGTTTATGTATTCACTATGTAAACTCACAGGTAGCATTCAGCTACAAGTAACACCTCACGAAAAGCCACGAAGTTAGTAGCCAATCTATGAGGAATTTTGACCAAGTCCAAAAAAAACAAACTAGGTACCAATATATTAGCAAATCTATTGAAACATTAATTTGAATGTTCTATGCCATGGCTAGCAAGAATTTCAATCAAATGAGAGAAAATCCCCCACATTCAACATAAGCACCAGCTAATCCCTCGCGCAATAGCTACCAGGCCAGGCCAGGTGAACTTGACGATGAAATTGGGCGAATTCCAAAAAT
Organism: Hanleya hanleyi; assembly: GCA_036873755.1. Lineage (NCBI taxonomy): Eukaryota > Metazoa > Mollusca > Polyplacophora > Lepidopleurida > Hanleyidae > Hanleya > Hanleya hanleyi. The sequence continues at coordinate 93,574 of JAVTVY010026661.1, read as the reverse complement.
TACTAAATTGAACTCTAGCCTTAGGCCATAGATTTTCAGTCAATGTCCCAATCAAATTCAAAAAAACCGACCACAGGAAAAGTCAACGTAGTTTGACCGATAATACAAAGTCAAACTAAATATTGCTATACATTTTAAGTCGACCACACCAGTGAAAAATGGTCAACAGAAATTGACAGTGCTATAGACTCCCACGAGCAAGTCTCGATACGACAACCGTGCAAAACTATACCAGTGGCACAGCAAGAATAACCACAATTTGTCAACAACATGACTGATGAATCCACGTACATCACAAGGTCATGCAGTACATGACCCTGTACCCCAAACTCAATCACCGAACCAAAAGGAAATGACTAATCTGACCGCGTTCAGTCACTAAAACTTCATCCCATGCTCCAAATCTTCTCCAAAAACCCCAACATTACCAACCCAACCACCGAGCACATAAAAAATATAATTATCATGGGACAGGACTATGAACAAAACACAAAAATACACATATGGACACACAAACAGTACCGGTACACATACATGACAACACAAACATTAACATATAAACCATTCAAATATTGCACCTTCAAAACCTTTATCCCAACTTCTACTCCTAATTTTCCCTACCAAATACTATCTCAGAAAAAAAAAAAAAAAAAAAAATACTTCAAAATTCACCAAATCACACAAAATTCTAGCTAAATCTAAGGTGCAATATTGAAGGCAACCAGCAGGCAAGTCTACCCGCTACACTGGCCATCTAAACCAACCTAAACAATTACAATCCTATTCCTTTTTATTCCCGAATGTAACCCTTCAAGTTACTGTCGTTGTTGTTGTTGTTCCAAATAACAACAACAACAATTCTCCTGAACCAGGTGGAATCCATCTACGCCAAACATAACACTCCAGTCTGGGAGCGGCAAATAGACCTGGACTCCATGTTAGTTCCCAGCCATAGTGGATTGACTACACGATATGCCATTGCAAGGACGTTTGCTGACTTTCTCTTGCACATTGAAAAGATCTAACTTTCCAATGCAGCAAACAAACGGACTACAAGCCATTATATATATACAAAAAACTGAAAGCAACAAAAAAAATTGTTTTTCTTTTTCCAATGCAGCAAACTAACGGACTACAAGCCATCTTTATACAAAAAACGGAAAGCAACAAAAAAATTGTTTTTTCTTTTTTCAACTTTATTTTACTTTGTGTCGGGCTGAAGACCGAAATAGCAGTCAACTAAGTGACAATTTTTTCACCAAGTGAAAGTAGTAGGCTATGCAATCGAGAAATTCTACCTGAGTGACATTATCTTTGGCGCGCAATAGGCCAATTTCAAGACAACATCATCATCATCATCAACAACGACGTGTCAGTAAACTCGCAAAATTTTCAAAAGGAACGCGAACTCAAACCAAATTGTAAACTGGGGTAGTTCAAAATAACCCCGCTTCACTCGCGATAAATTATATCAAGACAAATATGGCAAAGAAAGCCGATCTGACGAAAGAGAAGACTATCAAGGGTCCAATTTTCGTCACAACACACACAGACTGTTTTTGGCTCAATTCACGGAACAATCATTGTCAAACCACTCCATATATTGTACAGAGCTTCAGAACTATTGCTGTATAATCTCTAGTTCACAACCAATGAAAGCCAAATCAATTTCATTTGGAAAATCCGCCATCGCGAAAAAACGTGACCATGGCGACGAGGAAAAAAAAAAAAATATTCCAGAACTTCGCTGGAAGCTCAAATTTTCACAAAACCCCTTTTATAAGGTAACACACTTCCAGTTTATATCGACCCAATCGTAACTGAAAGCCAACAAGTTTGTCAGGACTCGGAAATGAAGATTTTCAAAAATCCAAAGATGGCCGCCGGACTTGGCACTGCACTCAGTTCACTATTGAGCGAAAAATTGTCAAAAAATAATCACAATTCTACGCTTGATATTTTAACTTCTGACACCAATTGTAGTAACTTCTGCTACCTAGATATTAGCCAGTATAGAAGACAGCCTTACCTGCCGGTTAAAACCCTGAGAGAGGAAGTCAGCAGGTCTTTTGCAGTCCAGGTCAAGTCGTTCTCTGGCTTCTTGACAAAGACCGCGAGTTACTCTGATTCGCTAGAGGGCAATCAGCGCCCTCTACCAACCAAGGGGAGAGAGAGGAGACAACTCTTGTGATAATAAAGCACTTGTCTCCCCTGCATTACTGACCTAATGTTCGTTAATAGTCTGTGATATTCTATCACTGAAATGTGAGAAAACCTATTCTTACTACACTTCCATCCCTAGTCTATAGGAAAACAGTTCCTTGGCTTCATTCATGTGGTCATAGTGTCAGATAGATGGAGCTACATGTAATTGGACAGTTGTAAACAAAAGGTAAAAGCAGGGTAATTGTTGATACTGTAACTCATTCACCAGGGATTGAGATTAACACCTGTCACTGAGAGGTACTTTTTGCATGAGATAGTTAGAAAAATAAGTTACCGTACCTGTCGCAAATGATAGGTAGCCAAAAAAAAAAAAAAATTAACCACTTTCCCTGAAAAACCTTCAAACTGAATACAGGAAACTACAAACAGATTCATTATTGTATTATTACTTAGACACAAATTAAGCTTATCAGCCTCTGTGTTTTGGAAGATTTGTTCTTCATATTTATGCCAAATTAAACAACACAGCAACATTCTTACCTGTCATTGCAGATATCATTCTCATCTGTCACCTGAGACAGGTATTTTCTTTCCTCCTAATACAAGTATGAAGCTACTGCCAATCTGAGACACCTGTCAGGAGCTAGGCAGTCAAAATTTCCTGCTCACACCTCTGCAGAAACTGACAATTTAAATTGGACTGCGAGAAATGGACACCAAGTGAACTGGGAAGAAAATATCTTTGATCTTTATTTGAATGTTTGAGTTTCTCGGTTATTGGCATGTTGATCAGATGTCCACATTCAGATGTACATGCTGTAAAACAACTCTGGCAGTTCTATACACTTTCTCATATATTTTGTGCAAACATGCCTAGGCAAAGATTTCACTGGGTTAGTGTAGGTGAGTGTAACAGTTGTTAACATTTCCTTTGAACAATATTGCTTCAGGGATGAATTGATATAATACTATATTGAAAATTTTATTGTTTTATTTTAGCACCCAGATCACCTCTATCTTGGTCTGATGAATGCTCACAATGCTCTAGTGGCTGGCAGTTACAAACATTCACTAGGTAGGTGATACATGTACCACTTTTTGAGGAATTTGCCAAAGATGCGGTTATATTTCGCAGGATAAAATCTGAATTGTTTTCTCCTTTGATTTGCATTACATCTGGAATGTACATTAAAGTAATAATTCTCTTTTTCTGCAACTCGCTGGATAATAACTGAGAATCCAATGAAATTGGTGATTTTTTGTTGCAATAAGATTCCCACTGGAAATATCCTGGTATTTCAAAACATGCTTTTACATAGATGTGCCTTCTCTGAGTTAGTTAGTGTTTCTTGTTCACCTGTATTCTGTTATAATCCACTGTTACAGGTGAGTATGCCTCTGCATTAAGACAGGCACCCAAGGATCCCATGATCAATATGTGTATAGGTATAACATTCATCCACTTGGCCTCCGGGAAGTTTGCTGATAAGCGTCATGCTCTCTTGACACAGGTTAGTCTCCACACAATTACACAACTTTCATCACTTCATCATGTGTGCAGGGCAAGTTCAAGTAAAACAATAGTCGATCCTGTGGTTCCTACCAACAGAATGGCATTAATGCCTGTTACCAGGGTAACAGGCTGTATCTGTAACCATGTTAACCTCAGCTGTGTCTGTAACCATGATAACCTCTGCTATATCTGTAACCATGATAACCTCTGCTATATCTGTAACCATGATAACCTCTGCTATATCTGTAACCATGGTAACCTCTGCTATATCTGTAACCATGATAACCTCTGCCATATCTGTAACCATGATAACCTCTGCTATATCTGTAACCATGATAACCTCTGCTATATCTGTAACCATGGTAACCTCTGCTATATCTGTAACCATGATAACTTCTGCTATATCTGTAACCATGGTAACCTCTGCTATATCTGTAACCATGATAACCTCTGCTATATCTGTAACCATGGTAACCTCTGCTATATCTGTAACCATGGTAACCTCTACTCTATCTGTAACCATGATAACCTCTGCTATATCTGTAACCATGGTAACCTCTGCTATATCTGTAACCATGATACCCTTATAAAAAAAAACCACGGTAAAAAGTATGGTAAAAAAACCACGGTTTTTTGGGACAGGTAATTACCATACAAATTACCGTGGTAATTACCATACAAAACCGTGGTAATTACCATACAAAACCGTGGTAATTACCATACAAATTACTGTGGTAATTACCATACAAAACCGTGGTAATTACCATACAAATTACCGTGGTAATTACCATACAAATTACCGTGGTAATTACCATACAAATTACCGTGGTAATTACCATACAAAACCGTGGTAATTTGTCCCCAAAAACCGTGGTTTTTTTACCATACTTTTACCATAGTTTTTAACCGTGTTATTCATCCAATCCTGGGATTCACCGTGGTATTTACCTTACTATTAACCTACAAATTACCATGGTATCTACAAACCATTCACCATAAATTACCAAATTATCATATTCTGCCTCATGCAATTAGCATACAATTTTTTTACCATACTTTTATCATGGCTTTTTAACCGTGGTAATCATCCAATCTTGGGATTCATTGTGATATTTTACCTTACAATTAGTCAACAAATTACCATGGTATCTAAAACACACTCCCCATAAATTAACAAATTATCATATTTTGCGCCATGCAATTTTCTACAGACAATTGTTCAAAATCGAATATAATGGTCTCTAAAAGAACTGTATCAGAATGAGTATTGTTAATGGTAAACTTTTAAGAAAATGATGGCTGTGTGGAGATAAAGTGGGGTTCCACAAACAATGAAACTGTGATTCTGCAACAGCAACTCTCGAATTCACTGCAAATGCAACTCATCGGATAAGAAAGTGCAGACTTATTTCCCAGGAACGAATAAAAGAAAAAATGGTTGGGTGAAGTTTCAACTGATTTAATGAAGCAAGACAAAATATTTATACAGTAAACATAATATATGTGAGTCGGTCTTTCCTTGTGTGTCTGTTTCCTATACTAAAGTAACAATGAATGTTATCCCCTCATTTCTTCAGCTGTCTTCATTTCAAATTCTTTGCAGCGTTAAGTTTCTCTCGCATGAAGAACTTTATCTCCGACAATGTCTTCTGGTGGAATTGTTGTTGCACTGAATCTAAAAAAGAAAGAAATATATACTATAGATAAACTGCAGATATTATACCCCAAGCTGTAAACTGACCAACATAGAATTACATCTTTTAAAGGGAGGTAACTCAATTCTATGATGCGTGTCAAGTAACATAATACAGCGTATAAATAAAGAGGTACCACTGACTGAATAATCAACACAAGAGAATGTTCCTTATCATTTTAAGATGGCCACATCAACCAGGTCTACATCTTTCAAAGGGAGGTAACTCAAGTCTATGATATTTGTCAAGTAAAATAATACAGCTTATTGTTAAAGTGGTAACATTGACTGAATAGTCAACAATAGAGATGGTTCAATATAATTGATGGGGACATAACCAGGTCTACAAAGATGGGAGCAGAGTAATAAATGCATAATGATTCTGAGGAAAAATTGTGCGACGGGGTGCGATGGTGTTTTTCCAGGTTGCCATGAGTTCAAGTGTAGTTATAATGGACCCTATGCATATTACCAGTCTATGGAAATGGCCCCTACAAGGAACTGACATCAACGGAGAGAAGCTGATGTGCATATAGGCTTTATTCAGGTTGATTTTTTTATTGCCACCAATTAATTTTCACAAAAAAGTGTCTGTTATACTTACTTGCAATCTCCCGGACATGACTGGGATCCATGCCTGGCTTTGCTTGGAGGCCCCCGGTTCGCTTCCCCCCGCCAACAGAATGCATGGATAGAAACTCGTCACGATACAGAGCTTGAAGGAGGGTGTTCATCATCTTCCTCGAGTCTTAAAATTCCAGAAGATATGGAAAACTGAAATGGCAAAATTTGATGCAATGGATTAGTCCCATCAATGCCTTTTATTTCAATTCAATTCTATGAAAATAATCTGTATGTATTTGATATGCACAGGGAAAACAATATCATATGTGATTCAATTTGCAAGTAACAAATAGCCGAGAATGGTCATGCTTATCAGTGTTGTGTGAAAAGAGAAGTGAAAATACAAAAAAAAAACTGAAAAGACAAGATATGATGTAATACGACATTACGTTAGTCCCATGAATGAGACTTTTTAGGAAAATAAGTTGCAGATTTTATGTTGTATGCATAAGAAAACATTATCGCATCTCATTCAATGTTTAAGTAACAAATAGCAGACAATATTCATGCTTATCAATGTTATGAAGCTTACATTTCCAAAATGTGAAAACAGCTTACCAAAGATTCTTCACCTGCCCCCGATGTGTCTTCCGTGGTCACCCATTCCATTCCATCTCTGGAAAGAGACTGGGCTGGTGTCAGATGTTGTCGGGGAGGATGGTCTCACTGTGACACAGTGGTCGTCTTGGTGGTGGATCGTTGACTCACTGGGGCTTACAGTAGCGAGATGCTGGGTTGGCAGACTGGTTCGTTGTTGGGGCTCAAGTAAATCGGATAACTTTTCCACCAAGGATGGAAGACCTGAAAAGAGAAATATTCATGGTTTTATAATTTATATGCCATATGGGTACATTCCAAACTTAAAATCAATTAAGAGTTCAAACCAAGGCATAATGAGGTAAATATGCTGGATTCTATACCCCGGTTGCTATGGTTCACATAATTTATAGAGCCCGCCTGTTTACTAACTACGATACGAGTGAGTTCAAATCAACGTCGCACCAGTTATATTTCAGCAACACAGCGACGACAACCCCTTTCACAATATTGATAATTTCTTAACTTTGCTAAATATAACGAGCTTACTATTTATGAAATTTGTTACTATAGAGAGCTTGCTATTCCCCAATTTAGTCGGGTCTTACGACAAGCATACTGGGACTGAGGCCCTATTCCTTTTAATGACACCCAGCAGCCCCACGGGGCTAACTACGATACAAATTTTACTTAAGGAGAATTACTTGGTAAGACTTTCGATTAATTCCTCCAAATTCAACTAACCGGCAAGGGAAGAAACTGTAGCCACTAAGGATTCATTCGTTGCCCTGAGGGCCTTTTTTGTTTCCTGGAGGTCTGCGACTGCCCGCTGTAGATCAGCTACTTCTTTCCGCAATTCTGCTACCTCTGATTGTGATTGCGATGTCACCTGTTCGTGAAAAGGACAATTTGTATATACAATTTACAATAATACAAAATACATATTTTGATTCAAATTACTGTTTCAGTACTGTACATGTAGAAATTAACGTTTCACAATATTACAATTATTAACATGTACAGTATGTCACTGAAGGTTTTGGAAATGGTTCTATTATTCATGTAGTCAAGTACCTGGCCTGTTATCTAATAAAAAAACCCCAAATATTTGTGACATCAATTCTCTCTGTTCATGTCTTTTTACCAATGTTATGCATGCTGGTTTTCTCCTTATAAAATGGTGCAACCACTATATCATTATTTTCAAAACTTGATAATTATTATTCTTCAAGTTTCAGTCAAACAATTAGTCAAACAATCAAGAGATACAAAATGTTTTTACTAACATATAATTTTCATTTTTTAGAAGTTGTCGATATCATAGAACCATATTATAATCTCTATGTTTGCACATTTTTGGTGTTTAAGATACATGTTTCGCAATCAAGTTTCATTTATAAACACAACCTTTGCCATGCTGGCTTTGTGCACAATAAAAAAATGTTGACTCAGCAAGTTTTTGTATCATAAAACAATTACATAGACAGACAAAATAAATACTCACTGCTAAATCTCAAAACTCGGGCTGCAACTTTCTGGACTTTGCCATTCTTCATTGGCCAGTTGACTTGACAATGACACACAGTGTCAATGCCCCAGCCCCAGGTATCGTTGTTCATATCATTGTTGTTGTTGTTGCGGCATTTCCATAATCCGCCACCCCGGTCCGCTCGACGAGTAACACCATGAACACAACATCATATTCATTGTTGAGCTACTCAGTTTAGTCGATCAAACGATCAACTTTGCTTGACCACACAGTAGGCCAGCTGGGTTACAGTGAAGAGTCAAAACAACGCGAATTTTCTCACACAAACCATGAAACAACAGCGTACACAACTGCTCGACATTTTAGCCTCGTTTCCGTCACGATGAGCGCGCCATCTATCGGCCAAATAAGAAAGACAACTCTTCTTTATAATTTACGGCCTGGCGGTGATTTATCAGATGTATGAATATATCGGTTATTTAATAGATTGTTGTTTTTATTTTTGATTGAAACTATATAATTCATCACATTATGAGCTGTATACGATCGGCATATATAGCATTCATCTGAATGCATGATTACTAACCAAACAAAAAGTCCTTTTTCAGGCAAGTTATGATCTTTACAATGACAGTCTCCAAGCAGAGGTGTAAATGGTGTATTTTATTAAAGTGCCTATATGTGGTTCTGAAACGGAGAATATAACAAAGACTTACGAACCTCGTATGCATGCTCACGACGTGCCTTGCATTGTTGATGCGCCCATTTGAAACAGCAAGCAAATTTGATGGCAGTGGCACCATGTTGTTTTATCCACGATTAAGTCGGATGTACCGGTACATATGGCTTATCGAACGGTGCCATTGTCTGCTAGCGCGAGCTAGTGTGATTAAGGTGTGAACTCAACAGGACGTTTTTACAGTCAAACTGTCAATGTATGGTAGGAAAAAAACCTACGTTTTATTAGTGGTTTTACTGTGTGGATATATGGATATGTGAGCCATTATTTGTAATGGAATATGTATTGTAAACCTATAGTTTGGCAATTTTGTGTGATATTTCGAAAGTAATAATTATGAAATAAAACTTTATTATTGTAAGAAACTCTTGTTTTCTACAAAGATCAACTTTTAGGGAACATTTCATAGAAACACAAATTGTCTCAGAAAAGTGTAGTATGGTACATACATGTGACACTAAATTGCTGGGTATTGTGAACCTGAATTACCACGGTTCGTCTGATGTTTGATTTACTATTATGATTTGTTACCACGGATTTGAACAATGAAGTTTCAGAGTACCATTGAATGGTAAAGCATGGTAAAATTGACCATACATTTTATTACCATATTTATTACCGTATGGATTCACGATACATTATCATGGATTTTCATGGTTCAGCCTGGAATACCATGGCTCACCACGGTTCGTTGTATGGTAAACCACGGTAAACTTTACCATACAATCTTTTACCACGGATTCACCATAAATTACCATGGATGTTCATGGTTCAGCCTGGAATACTGAGGTTCAACACGGTTCGTTGTATGGTAAAGCAAGGTAAACTTTACCATACAATCTTTTACCATGGATTCACCATAAATTACCACGGATGTTCATGGTTCAGCCTGGAATACCGTGGTTCACCACGGTTCGTTGTATGGTAAACCACGGTAAACTTTACCATACAATCTTTTACCTCGGATTTACCATACATTACCATGGATGTTCATGGTTCAGCCTGGAATACCGTGGTTCACCACGGTTCGTTGTATGGTAAACCACGGTGAACTTTACCATACAATATTTTACCTCGGATTTACCATACATTACCATACAGAACCGTGGTTTACCATGCATTACCATACTTTACCCTATGGTAATGTATGGTAAACCACGGTTTTTTTTTATAAGGGTAACCTCTGCTATATCTGTAACCATGGTAACCTCTACTCTATCTGTAACCATGATAACCTCTGCTATATATGTAACCATGGTAACCTCTGCTATATCTGTAACCATGATAACCTCTGCTATATCTGTAACCATGGTAACCTCTGCTATATCTGTAACCATGATAACCTCTGCTATATCTGTAACCATGGTAACCTCTACTCTATCTGTAACCATGATAACCTCTGCTATATCTGTAACCATGATAACCTCTGCTATATCTGTAACCATGATAACCTCTGCTATATCTGTAACCATGGTAACCTCTACTCTATCTGTAACCATGATAACCTCTGCTATATCTGTAACCATGATAACCTCTGCTATATCTGTAACCATGATAACCTCTGCTATATCTGTAACCATGATAACCTCTGCTATATCTGTAACCATGGTAACCTCTGCTATATCTGTAATCATGATAACCTCTGCTCTGTCTGTGACCATGGTAACCCCTGCTGTATCTAACATTGGTAACCTCTGCTATTTATGTAACCATGGTAACCTCTGCTGTGTGTGTAACCATGGTAATCTCCTTTGTATCTGTAACCATGGTAACCTCTGCTGTGTGTGTAACCATGGTAATCTCTGTATCTGAACCAGGGTAACCTCTGCTGTATGTGTAACCATGGTAATCTCCTCTGTATCTGTAACCATGGTAACCTCTGCTGTATGTGTAACCATGGTAATCTCCTCTGTATCTGTAACCAGGGTAACCTCCGCTGTATGTGTAACCATGGTCATATCCACTCCACTATAAAGTGAGTAATTTATTGTACAAAACTGACAAAACATTTATTCATTATATGCAGGGACAATCAATGTAAACTGCAGATTACTGTTCTTCATACACACTCTGTTTTATTTGTGCAACATTAAGGTCAATTGTCAATCAATCTGCATAGAGTTATGTCCCTTAGACCACAGTTGTTCAGCTTGGTATTAACTTATTGCAAATGAAATGTAAACTATTTACTATACAGTATAAGCAGTTGATTTATCCGTACAGCACTAATATCATTATCCACTTATTATATGTATTTACTGCCAATGTTAGCTATAAATTACTTCATTACATACAAACATTTTTTGTATCTGTACAACATTGAAGCTAGCTGTCAGTCATTCTGCACACTGACAATGTGAGCTGTTCACTTTTCACTATAATAGATAAGCAGAATTATCTATGGATTGAACTGACACATTTTGTAGTTTTTATATACATTAACAGACAATGTAATCTGTTCACTATGTACTCTATTATAGAATATTTTATATGAAATATTAATGTTAGCTGTGAATTACTCTATTACATAAATACATGTTGTATTTGCACAACACTGAAATTAGTTAATAATTCTGTACATCTAAAGCACAGTAAAGCACACTTTATTGTAGTATTTGTCTGCCACACACTATTGCTCTGATGTAAAAATGTTAATTAATTTTGTCAATTGTTTTTGCTTTTGTACAATTTCTAAATGTTATTGTTTATATACTTCTTGTTTTCATGAACTCATCAGCAACATACACGACCGTGCAAAAATATCCTTAACATCTGATGTGAAATCTTCAACATCTTTTTGTGAATCTAATGAATTTGATGATGGATAATTATATTACAGCTGAGGGCGTTTCATTCCCGAACCTAATGTCATTTCTGCCATTCTATACAGAGGACAATATTCCAGAGCAGAAAGAATTTCCAAATACACAACTTAAAGGATTTGACCTAAATGAACTTGAGAACATGTGCTTCAACCCCATTGAACTAAATGACACCGACCATAATAACGCATTTACCGATGATAATGATCACAAAATTTACCACTGGAATATTATTAATGTCCACCAATCAAACTACTTTACAGAGAAATCTTTTGTTGAAAATCCAAATCTAGTTGCTCACCGAGATGATTCACTCTCCTTCCTACATTTGAACGCCAGGAGTCTACCAAAACACCATGCCGAAATCACAGGCTTTTTACATAATCTTACATATCAGTTTTCTATTTTGGGTTTCTCGGAAAGTTGGCTTAACTCTACTACCGAAACACTTGTTGATATACCTGGTTACACATTATTTTCATCGCCAAGAAGTAGAAGGAAAGGCGGTGGACTAGTCCTGTTCGTCAAAGATAGTATAAAATCTTGTAAAATTAGAGAAGACTTAACTTACCTAGATGAAGAGGGCGAGTTCGAATCACTCTTCGTTGAAATTGAACACTCGTCTATGAAATACCTTATTGGTATATTTTACCGCCCGCCGGGGAAAAATCGCAATCACTTTAACACTTGTCTTCTGCCTATACTCCAAATTATCCAGCAGGAGAAAAGAAGGTGCATCCTAATGGGTGATTTCAATATTGATTTATTTAAGACTGAGCACCATAGTCCCTCAAAGACATTTCTTGAAACGATGAAATCTCATTACTTCTTTCCACAAATAACCAAGCCAACTAGGGTCCAATCTCGTTCAGCTACTCTTATAGATAACGTATTTTTAAATTTTCACGAAGATAATCTTCTCTCTGGTATCTTTTTAACAGAAATAACTGACCACTTCCCCATCTTTCACATATTGAGAAACCATTCAAGCCCCAAACCATCCTCCCGAAATATTAGTTATCGTAGAATCACCCCGGATCGAGAGAAGCTTTTTCTTCAAAAAATAATGCACACAAACTGGGACGATATTAGTCGTGAAGAAAATAACGCTGATCGCGCATTAAATTTGTTCCTGGAGAAATTTAATCCATTATATAATGATTGTTTTTCTATTGTGAACTTTGAATCCCCGAAACAAAAACTAATCAAACCTTGGACTACATACAGTATTTTGACGTCTATTCACGAAAAGAATCGTTTATATCGACTTCAGTTAATTGCCAAAGATGAAAGTACACGTAAAGAATATAGGGCGTATAGAAATAAACTAAACAACACAATTCGACTTGCCAGAAAGAATTATTTCGAGACAAAATTTAACGAACATAACCAAGACATCAAAGGAACATGAAAATTTTTGAATCAGCTGATGAATCGTAAGAAATCAACAACACTACCCAAATCCCTGAACATCAATGGAACAGAAACTACCGACAATGAAACAATTGCCAACAAATTCAATGAATACTTTAGTTCGGTCGCATCCAAGCTAGATTCACAAATTCCAAATACCACAACAAATTTCGGTGAATATTTAGGTCCTCAAATCCCTGAAAACTTCATTTTCTCAACTGTGCGGTCATGTGACGTTAAATCTGTTATAATGAAAATGAAGTCGGCTGCACCTGGATTAGATGGTATTCGCATGTCCCTGGTCAAACTAGTTTCCGATTATATTTCTCTTCCCTTGTCACACATCATTAACTTGTCGTTTTCTACAGGTACAGTTCCAGATTGTATGAAACTAGCTAAAGTAACACCGATTTATAAATCCGGCGAGGTTAACTCTCTGGAAAATTACAGGCCAATTTCCGTCCTTCCATGCTTCAGCAGAATTCTCGAAAAGCTTGCTGGAAATGATGTCCTACAATTCATCGAAAACAATGACATCATCTCATCCAACCAATATGGATTTAGAGAAAACCACTCCACAAGCCTTGCAGCATGTGCTTTGTTTGACAAATTAGTAGCCGCAAAAGAAGCAAAACTATTCAGTATTGTCACATTTCTTGATCTATCCAAAGCGTTCGATACTGTAAATCATGATATACTACTATCCAAGATGAGTCATTATGGATTTCATAGTCTACCCAATGATTGGTTTAGGAGTTACCTATCCAACAGATTACAAAGTGTTTCATTTAATGATAAACTGTCTCGACCCGAACAAATTACCTGTGGCGTACCACAGGGGTCAATTCTTGGACCAATACTATTTCTGATTTATATTAATGATATCAGCAATGTAGCTAATTCCCTCTGGACCATACTCTTTGCAGATGATACAAGTGTTGTATACTCTGGTAAAAACATTGCTGATGTCATAAATACTATGACCATAGAATTAGATAAACTTTATAACTGGTTCTCATCGAATCGTCTATCTCTAAATATTAAAAAAACTAAATATATGCTAGTCAAACCAAACATAAAGTTACCACCCGGCCCTTTGCCTCCTCTGTTAATCTCTGGAATAAAAATTGATGTCGTCAGGAAATTTAAATTCCTTGGCCTTATGTTCAATGATAGCTTAAACTGGACAGCTCATATTGACTATACATGCAAAAAGGTATCGAGAAACATAGGAATCATCAATCATATTAAAAATTCGATAAACAAAAAAACCCTCTATATATTGTACTACTCGATGATCTTTCCATATCTGTCATACGGTAACGTCCTTTGGGGAAACACATATCCGACACATTTGAATCCGCTGATTATACTCCAGAAACGTGCGATTCGAGTCATAATGTAGTAGCATTGGTGTATGCCTCGACTAGCAACACCTACTGCGATATAGACAATGTAGCTAAAAGATCCCCCATTAAAATCCACCCTCCATTCCAGCCCGAATTCTATGTATGTCTCGTTCGTTCTAAAGCTCAACCCAGTCTGACGATCTCAGAACATGCAACGGGGCATGCCAGTTCTAGGTTCTGGCCCAAACCGGTTTTGAGCAATCTCCTGGCATGTACGATTTATTTCGAGGTAACAGGGCTAGCAGTTTGGATCGTAAAGCTATCCCTGCAACACCCCTCCCCGTTTTCTTTTTGGCGAAGGTGTTACTTCGCCTAGATAGAACCCTTCTCGTCGCAGGCAACCGCCGTTCTAGCGCTGCCAACGATTACTAAAACACGAGACAAAGACGTGAATTCTCCATGTTATATTACATTTGTCAAAATCCGTAACATGCAGTGTACAAAAGTACACTGCGCTCTAAAAATACCCAACTTCAATAAAATGGTAACCATCCCACTAGTCCAGTCTCATTACCAGACTGTCTATAATCGCACCCAAACCCACTAAAAATCTCGTTCAAATTGTCAGTCTCATGGGACCGATCACTTTATTTCTCAAAAATATAATCGGCGGGCCAGCCTACCAGCTTTACGGCCCAAATAAATACAATCGGCCGCATGGGACTGCTCACTTTAATTCTTAAAAATATACTCTGCAGGCCAGCCTACCAGCTACATGGCCGCAATAAATACGAGAACATTATCCAAACCAGGACTGGTATCTAGACTATAAATTGGCAGACCAGCCTACCAGCTACATGGCCGCAATAAGCAGCAGTCCGTCATAAAATCCACTACTGTAACAAGCCTCTAAACTACTGGCTGTCCAGACTATATATTGAACTCCCCATTCTCCCTCCCCTAATAATTTCAAGGCTCGCCTTCGTCAGCAGCCAACAATTTCGAGTGGAAGGGCCCTTCCAGGGCGTACGCACAAAGAGTCAGAAACGTGTGCGCGCACTACACGCCACTGATCCCAATGTACATACTCTCCCGCAAACGGCTACCCACCAGAGAGAATGTTTGCAGAGGAAACAACCATAATTGCTACACCTCCACAGATATCAAGCTCACACTCACAAAATCGTTGAGCTCAGAACTAGAACAGGGTTGAGACTATAATCGAATAATGACGTATATATTCAGCTATCCTGCCCCAATAAATTATAACAGGTACTACAAGATATCGGATAGACAACTCTCATCAGGGCTTCATGACGAAGGCATGGGATGAAGAGGGACGCGTCTACCTCGACCCCAGGTCTTCGGCATGGCTACCCGCACTACACATATTCTCATACTGTATCTTCTCCATGTCACTCCATATATTAACTTCACCACATAAACTTCCATGAACGTGCCACATAGCAGAACACACACAGAAAAACCCACAAAGAACACAGTTATACAATCTCAACAGAAGTCACATAAAAACGCGAGTAACGCGTATATCTACCACACAGAATCTTCACACACAGAAATTATCTAATCACACAGCAACCATCGAACCCAGGCGTCCAGCACCCGGTTCCCTCACAAAGATTACTTAAACACACCTAGTTCACCATAACGCACCAAATGCTCCCATAACACACTACACGTATAACGCCGCAGCAAACATCACAATTTCCGAACATCCAAGTTTCGAATACACACGAGGGTTCTCCAACACACACCATAATTCAAGAACAATAGTTCCAAAAATACAAATTACATTACACAACACATTACGAACGATTTGGGTCTAGAATTTTATGTATTTTTTTTCTTGAATTCCACAATGCCTCAAAAAACATCCTGTACAACAAAACCAAATCAATCCCCAAATAGGATAATTTCACATAGAAAATCAAAACTAAATACAATATATCCATTACTGCATACACGTGATGGTACACAACCATATATCTCCACCAAGCTGACGCTATACTACATCGCTTCAGACGCATACACAAAATGCGTCACCAATGGCCCATCAACTAACTTCACCATTTATCAGTTACTGGCAGAGCGAAATGGAGCCCACATTGGACAAGTCACCATTCCATAAAAATTCAAACTGCAAAAACCTTAGTGTCTCCAATAACCAAGGTTTTATCCCTAAAATCTACAACACATCCATAGGCTGACAGGAAATCGAAGCCTAGCAACAGGTCGTCAACCAAGGGTGCCACCACTATATTTCCAGTACAGTGAAAATCGGAGATGTACAATGGGACTTGCCGAACTAGCATTCCCATACTGGTCATTCCTCGAAATGCACCAGTCAACCGAATAGGCGAAGACGACAACCCCTGAAGACCCAACCTAGCAAATAGATGTTCACTCATGACGGTGACTTGGGCGGCCGTGTCTACCACAGCAGTCACCGGCACAGACCCAACCTTAACTGGAATGGACATCGCCCACCCCTGGGAACGAGACAGTGTAACATCTCTGACTGCTGCAGTAAGGTCAGTAACACCTGCCTCGTCTCCCGTGGACGACCCCACCCCGTCATTTGCAGTTGCTAATTCAGCCCACCCATCTAAATCATGTCTAGTAGGACAAAAACGGCTTATGTGGCCGGGTTTACGGCACGAGTAACAGAGTCGCGGTGGACGGAAGGGTCGCGATGACCGACGGCGAGGGGACCTCTTATTTATCCCTTCCCCTTCTGCCTTACAAGCATCAGGAAAAGCCTCCCCCACTGAATCGACATTAATAGTCCTACATGTAACCGTCTGAAAACTCGAGTCTCTCAGATTATATCGTGAGGAGTTCACATAACTCAAGGCTTCCGAGATTGTGGTGGGGCTCTTTTCCATAGCAAATCTCACAGCCTGTATTTCCCTGCATCCCCTGAGAAAATGTTCCACCGCTACTGACTCAATAATCTTTTCCGGTGCATTCGGATACCCGTCCCTTGCCAACCTAGCGCATCTAAAAGCAAACTCCTCTAAAGTATCCTCGGAACCCTGCACTTCCGCCTGCAACCGCTGCCTAACTGCACGCGGAGGTTCCCTACTATTATAATGGCATTCCATTGCCTTGAGGAGCATATCAAACGAGGCTTTGACTGCCTCCGATTGATAACTGTAAAACACCATGGCATCGCCATGAATACAGTCTGTTAATTTCCTAAGACACTGGTCTTTGTCCCATTTTCTACTTTCAGCTTCCAACTTAAATTTAACCCTAAATGGAACCCAGTCCCCTCTGGTCCCTGAAAACACTAAAGTCTTGGGAAGCCGGGGACTTTGACTACGGTAGCGTTCTCGGGATACATGTCGTTCAGTTGATCTCGATCTGGACGAGCATTCGCTACATTTACTAGGAGAGGCCTCAACCTCCCCCTCGGTATCAGTAACGGACACATCGGCCAGATTCCCATTATCTATATCCCCTTGAAGATATTGTTTCCCTACCATAGCATTGTCTAAAAACAACTCATTCCGATTTACTAGGCCTTGGAAGTTCGGAGCTGAAGTGTGGCCACTGGGTGGTAACTGATTGAATACATTATCTACATCCCCAGTGTCGTCTGGAAACGCCAGACCAGCGTCCAGTCCTGTTGTTCCATTTAGATCTAGTGGACATGGGGGGTTGGGAAGTGTAGCTGATGCATTCACTTGAACATGTGGTTCATTTTGATGAACAGGGGCTGCGTTCAATTGATTTGCAGTCTCTCCCCCACCCTCAATCAATTGTTCAGGTCTATTATTTACGACAACAGGAGTTGGGTCCGCCTGACCAGCGTCCCCCGTTGTCTGATCAGACGTCGCATGTGATGAAATCTCTGACCCTTCCCTGGTTGGAGCGCTAAGTAATGTAACAACAGTCCTCATATCCAAACCTACTTGTTCCATCTTATCATTAACTTGACCTATTTGAGTGTTTACTTGTTGACCTAGTTGGTCAACTTTAACATCCACTTGTCCTACTTTAACATCCACTTGTCCTACGTTAGTTTCCACTTGTCCTACGTTAGTTTCCACTTGTCCTACTTGTTGACCTAGTTGTTGACATTGTACCACTATTTTCTCATCCAACTGGCCTATCTGAAGCTCGTATGCCTTAACATCGTCATGCAACTGGCCCATTTCTACATCCAATGCATTTACTTGAGCCGTTATTTCAACTTTCCATGATCCAATGATTTCTTCAAGACGACGGTCAACTAAAGCATTAATGTATTCCGGACTTCCCGATAAGTCTAAACCTAGTATCTGCCCATCTAGCACCAGATCGGCTACATGCCCGGCACTAAACTGAGTCGCCTGCATAAAATGCTTAAAACTAAGCAACCTGCACTCTTCCTGCAAGGCTACCACACGTGCACTTCGACTACTTCCCACCCCTTTCAATTTTTGCAGTGCATCCTCTGTGGCCACTGACACATCAATGGGCCCTAAATCTGCCATGTTAACAAAAGTGGAACGATATACGGTATATGCAAACAAGTCCAAAAGAATAAGGAATACCCAATCAAAATCTAGTCAAATAAATTCAAATATATCAGACTTTCAGTGAGTTTCCTTCTAGAAACTCACTAAAGCAACTGAAAGACAGCCCACATTGGTATGTCCACTACAAAACAACAAATCTTACACCAAAATAAATAGCAGTGTCAACTCCTCACACTCAGTTTCCACTCCAGAAACTCATTAAAGCAGAAGACCGTGTACCTCGTTATGTCCCCTAGGGAACACCAAATTGGACACGAAAAATGAAAAGCAGTGTCAACTACTCAAATTCAGTGAATGAAAACAAATATTTAAACATGTGCAGGTTCGAGTTCAAACTGACGAAACACTTTTATGAACCAAATTAATTGTGCCTAATCAGCCATATCCATTAGGAAAAAAGAAAAAGAACAAGACCCATCTCTAGAACAAGTGCAACACGTGTTACCACACAGTCAACACGTTGTTACAACTTCTCTATTAATCTTGCACTATTTCAATTTACCACTAATCATGAATAGGGCACTAAAGAAACCCAGGGTGGGACTGGGGGAGAAAAAAAAATTCAATTATTAATTGTGCCCGGAAAACAAAGTCAGGCCACCTGTGCTTAAATTAACACAGTTTTCCGTGCCTGGAGGAATACAACACAGAATACAAACTAGATTTTAAACTCGACCACATCGAGGAGTCAATAACTCCGAGTTGAAATACAAACAGGAAATAGCCCGTCTCGAGATGGTAAACTGCATCAAAATTTTAACTCATGAACAACCTTCAGTCTATCATTCAGACCCCTCAAGGATGAACATAGGCAAGTTCCCATTCAATTAAATTTCATAGCTTAATTTCCTAAACTGATCCAAGAGAAGGGAGCAAACAGACAGGATATATAAATTATTAACTCAATTCAAAAGGATTGAAGGGAGTCGGATTACTATTGTCGCAGTGACAACACCATGGCTTCGCCATGAGTACTATAGTATATGGCAGCGACAACACCATGGTATCGCCATGAATGTGGCTCGCATGACTGATAATGCCCCAAGCTGTCAACTGAGCAATCAGAATCATGTATTGGACAACCAAAATGTAGGCAATATATATATATTATTTAGCCGACCAGTTGACAGCCGACAAACCGTTCAAAAAAAATGTATATATATATATCTTGAAACAGAAAAAAACGGGTTTCGCTTTTATCAGGACGGGAAAAACGTTAGCAGAAGACAGTCACATTGACCCGCGAACAATCTGAGCATTTACTATTGTATTCCAACGCCCAATTGTATTCCAACTACAGATTTCTCATAAACGTTGACAAATCTCCAATCCCAATCCAAAGACCCATCAATATAGCAGAAATCTCACACAAAAGTCAATCTCAGAAACAATACAATTCAATCGCACAGAAACACATAGACAGCACCACACAGTAACACCCGGAGTGACAATGGACAAAAACTTCCATAAAAATATGATTCTCCCCGATATACAGGCTCTATATGATAACCCCGTAAAAATATTTGACAATTGTATAACTCTGCCAGGCTCAAATTGCATTCAATATCACTGAGTCAATTTATCTGGTTGTTACCAATCCACTGGCCACGAACGGCCAAAATGCCACTACTAATAACACTTCGCGTTTATCACAGAATAATAATGCTGTATATACGACGACACCAATTGCAATAAATGAATAGAGTAAATCCACTATTCCCAAGAACTGTTGACTAGTTCAACTGGCTAAATACCAGGAATATATTTAATAGTACGGGCCGAAATGAACACTTCGAGTCCCTCAAAGAGACGAGCGATTAATTGCCCCATTACACAGATCTATATATATACTGTTGACAGTGCTAAATTATACCGCATTGGCCGTACTATAATAACACAGTGTGCCTATCACAGGTTAATAATACGGGTACTCTATATACAGCGACACGAAGTTTATTGAATGCATACGACCGATGCACTGTTTACGAGAAATGTTGGCTAGCTCAGCCGGCTATATACCAGAAAAATATTTGATAGCGTGGACTGAACTGAACACACTAGTTTCATAACGAAGACGGGGAAAACGGCTAACCGGTCCCTATTACATGTATATCACACAGACCAGTGTGGTCATATTGTCAAATTTCACTATTGCGTAGCTAGCCTATCGGCCGAGACAAAAAAACCTGTCTAACACAATACACAGCCTGCCAGCCGTGAAAAGATTTATACAAAATTATCGCGACCAAAATAGCCCAATATCAGGATGACCGACTCCCGGTAAACAATTCTACATACACTCAACCTGTGCAAAGCCGGCCAAGTAAACATGGAAGGTGGGGAACGCGAAGTGAGAGGACAAATGGCCGACTTCCACACCACGTTTGTTTACCGAGATTTTCGCAGTCTGGTTCACAGGCGTAAATTCTCAACCGTTTCAAATTAATTTTATCTCTGATCACCAGATGTAGTAGCATTGGTGTATGCCTCGACTAGCAACACCTACTGCGATATAGACAATGTAGCTAAAAGATCCCCCATTAAAATCCACCCTCCATTCCAGCCCGAATTCTATGTATGTCTCGTTCGTTCTAAAGCTCAACCCAGTCTGACGATCTCAGAACATGCAACGGGGCATGCCAGTTCTAGGTTCTGGCCCAAACCGGTTTTGAGCAATCTCCTGGCATGTACGATTTATTTCGAGGTAACAGGGCTAGCAGTTTGGATCGTAAAGCTATCCCTGCAACAATAACATCATCCAATAAACGTGAACATACCCAACCACTTTTCCATAACTTACAAATCTTACCACTACTCCGGTTGAACCAATATTGTTGCGTACTTATGACCCACAAATTTATCTATCACCCATATCGTCTCCCCAAAAATTTCCAAACCTACTTTATCAAACAATCGAACATACATCAATACCAAACGCGAACCCCAAAAGTTAACCTTACAGGCCTTTTCATTATTCTAATCTTTCTTACTACACAATTAAAATCACAGGACCTCGGGAATGGAACAAGCTGCCCCCGAATATAAAGACTATAGACTCCACATCACTTTTTGTCCTCCGCCACGAAGTGGTGGGAGGACTTGGAAATGCTAACCGTCCGTCCTTCCGTCCGTCCCTCCGTCCGTCCTTCCGTCCGTCCGTCCGTCCGTCCGTCCCACATCTTGTGAACGCGATATCTTGAGAACAATTCGACCAATCGACTTCAAACTTGAGAAGGTGCTTCACATCAGTTAGACGGCCATTGGTATTGATTTTCACTGAGGTACGTAATCCAAGATGGCCGCCATCGACCATATTGGATTCTGTCCGTCCCACATCTTGTGAACGCGATATCTCAAGAACAATTCGACCAATCGACTTCAAACTTGAGAAGGTGCTTCACATCAGTTAGACGGCCATTGGTATTGATTTTCACTGAGGTACGTAATCCAAGATGGCTGCCATTGACCATATTGGATTCCATCCGTCCCAGATCTTGTGAACGCGATATCTCGAGAACAATTCAACCAATCGACTTCAAACTTGGGAAGGTTCTTCACATCAGTTAGACGGCCATTGGTATTGATTTTCACTGAGGTACGTAATCCAAGATGGCTGCCATTGAACATATTGGATTCTGTCCATCCCACATCTTGTGAACGCGATATCTCGACAACAGTTTGACCAATCCACTTCAAACTTGAGAATGTGCTTCGCATCAGTTAAACGGCCATTGGTTTTGATTTTCACTGAGATACGTAATCCAAGATGGCTGCCATGGACCATATTGGATTCACTCCGTTCCACATCTTGTTAACAAGATATCTCAAAGACAAATCGACCAATCGACTTCAGACTTGGGAAGGTTTTTCTCATCAGTTAGACGGCCATTGGTATTGGTTTTCACTGAAGTACATAATCCAAGATGGCTGCCATTGACCATATTGGATTCTGTCCATCCCACATCTTGTGAATGCGATATCTCGAGAACAGTTCGACCAATCGACTTCAAACTTGAGAATGTGCTTCACATCAATTAGACGGCCATTGGTATTGATTTTCACTGAGGTACATAATCCAAGATGGCTGCCATTGAAGATATTGGATTCCATCCGTCTCGGATCTTGTGAACGTGATATCTCGACAACAATTTGACCAATCAACTTCAAACTCGAGACGGTGCTTCACATCAGTTAGACAGCGATTGGTATTGATTTTCATTGAGGTAATAATATGTAATCCAAGATGGCTGCCATTGACCATCTTGGATTTCACTCACCCATATTGTACCCATCTGTGTTGTGAACACGATATCTTCATCTATTCCACTTATCGATTTATGAACCTCACCATCCACAAATCCATATGCAACTACAGACTTACATTCCAGTGTTACACTACCCATTACTGCTTCCCAAACCTCCTCAAATTGTCTCAACAATTCCAGATGAACGTCTCTTTCCACATACACATATCAACTTTCCAAGTTATATTTAAGGAGATATTGGAAGCGTATATGCTGTATGCTCTCAAACAGGCCACTTGCCGGAGGACCTGCTAGCTACTCAGCTTGTCAAATTAAAATTTAAATCATTTCTATTGATACCCGATTGATTGTCATGCCTAAAATATAATATGGTCCGTGTAATTTGCTTTTGTATATATTATTGATTTCACCTGCTACCGGTACATATATTCTCAGTTTTTTAATATTCTCATTCTTTATTCCCGCCGATTTCATACACTGGTTGACAAATGTAACACTTGTTCTTAAATTCTTTTAGGCTCAACCAACTTATCTATGTACATTTAGCAATTGGTGAATAAATCAAATCAAATCAAAAAACCTCTGCTGTATATGTAACAATGGAAATTATTGCTGTATCTCTAACCATGGTAACCTCTGTTCTGTCTGTAACCATCGTAACGCCTGCTGTATCTGAGGTTGGTAACCTCTGCTGTATCTAAGGTTGGTAACCTCTGCTGTATCTGTAACCATGGTAACCTGCTTTATCTGTAACCTTGGTAACCTCTGCTGTATCTAACAATGGTAACCTCTGCTGTATCTAACAATGGTAACCTCTGCTGTATCTAACAATGGTAACCTCTGCTTTATCTGTAACCATAGTAATCTGTGCTGTATCTAACCATGGTAACCTCTGCTCTGCCTGTTACCATTGTAACTATTGCTATATCCATGATAACCTATGCTCTGTCTTTAACCATGGTAACCTATGCTCTATCTGTAACCATGGTAATCTCTGCTGTACCTGTAACCATGGTAATCTCTGCTGTATGTGTAACCATAGTAACCCCTGCTCTATCTGTAACCATGGTATTCTTTGCTGTAGCTGTAAACATAGTAATCTCTGCTGTATCTGTAACCATGGTAACCTTTGATCTATCTGTAGCCATGGTAACCCTCTTCTCTACCTGTAACCATCAGGGATTGAAATGGTTTGAAAAACTTACTTGCCACATGTGTCGGGTGAAAATTAATTTTACTTGCCCTCTCAAATTTTATTTGTACACAAAATAAATCGATTTGTTGTTGTTGGTATTCCTGCTGAATTCAGTGCAGTAACTGAAATACATCCGATCAGTATAACAAAGCCACGGTCGATTGCCCTTCCAGCTTTCAGCGAATTTGTAAATCCGCTTTTTACCCCTCAGTCCCTCAGCCCGATCTGTCCGTCCGTCTGTCTTGTCCGTCCTCTTTCCCCCGGGATCCCATATCTTCAGAAGGCAGGTCGACGAAACTTTTGTCCAATATAGAATATAGTCTGTAGGTGTGCCTTCTGTATGTTTCGTTGGTCAGGGTCTCATCTGTCTGTCAGTCCGTCCACCTTTCTGTCCATCTGTATCATGGTTTAATTCCAACATTATGTATTATAGACCTTCTTGTGGTAAGTTGCTAAAATCTAGTGCTGGTCAAATCATTTATGTTAATTTCTCTGTATTCAGAAATGTTTTCTTTTCATTCTACTTCCAAAATATTCATGGAATTTTGCAAGCGTTCTACCTGATCTCATAAATCTACAGATTACATGCACCAAAACAATTCTGCAGGTGGACAGGGGAGATAACCATGTAGAGATATGAGTTGTATAATGTACTGGAAACTGTACATGTAGTGCAAGTTTAAATCTACAATTTAAATCTCCACAACTGTTTCCGCTTGTGAATTACCATTTACCAATTACTCAGTTGGCTTTAATTTTGCTTCAGTTGTAATTTGTGATATTTCCATGTCTTGGGAACACTTATAAATAGCAGTTTTGATATCCATTGGGGCCACTATCAGCAGTGAACCTTATAGATCTACGTTTATAGTATACAGAGGCTTTATTTTTAGCCCACCATCACCAGATGGTGGGCTGTTCAAATCGCCTTTCGTCCGTGGTCCGTCCATCCCTCACGGAAATAGGGCGCAATTAGGGCGCATTTAAGGCGCAAATGGGGCGCATGAATTGAGACAGCTAGGGCGCAGTTGGGGCGCAATTGGGGCGCGCGCCCTATC
Source organism: Hanleya hanleyi (assembly GCA_036873755.1). NCBI lineage: Eukaryota > Metazoa > Mollusca > Polyplacophora > Lepidopleurida > Hanleyidae > Hanleya > Hanleya hanleyi. The sequence continues at coordinate 68,164 of JAVTVY010026661.1, read as the reverse complement.
TGCGCCCCCAATTTTGCCATTAGACTCAATATGGCTAGGGCGCAAATTAGGGCGCGTTCCAAATATGTTAATTGCGCCTTATATGCGCCCTATTAGAGAATAGGGCGCAGTTGGGGCGCAGTCTTAGGGCGCAGATAAGGCGCAGTTGGGGCGCAGAAAAGGCGCAGTTGGGGCGCAGAAAAGGCGCAGTTGGGGCGCGATTAGGGCGCACTCTCAGAATAATGGCATGAATGTTGTACTGATAGGGCGCAGTTAGGGCGCATTTGGGGCGCAGTTAGGGCGCAATTAAAGCGCAGTTAGGGCGCAGTTGGGGAACAGAATAGTATACCTGCCAGGCTAACCATGTTCTAACCTCAGTAAATAAAGTTTATCTATCATGTACATAAACTGAAGATATAAGGTGAAAGATGATTATTGGCATCTAACTAGTCTAAACAAATCTAATTTTACTCTGCTCTGTACATATTATTTTCATCTACATGTACAATGTGCATTCATGGTTAGAATTACATTTATTAGAAAATGTATACATGTGCATGGAATACAGTGTACTACAGTCAGCTGTTGTGGAATTAGTACATTAGGTCATCTGACACTTTCGCTCACTTTTTCTTGAGTTTTTTTCTTCAAATTACTTCTACACACATCTGAAATCCTTTACATCATCCACTATCCACAAAACAGAGGTATAACACTCACCAAAATCTTGTTAAATGGGCATGAAATCTTCAAATTCAAAATGGTTTTTTGAAAACCAATATGTCTGCCTTTCTTTTGTTAATATCAGCCAATAAGATAAAGGTCATGTGACAGTTTTGACTAATCAGATAACATGCTATTGTGCAGATAATAGGGCGCAGATAGGGCGCAGTTGGGGCGCAATTAGGGCGCACTCTGAGAATAATAGCATGAATGATGTACATGTACTGGTAGGGCGCAGTCGGGGCGCAGATAAGGAGCAATAGCTTCAAGTTTTGTTGAAATAATGTTATTAAATTTAGTTTGAAAGTTCAAATTTTACATTAATGAATTCATAGCTCAGAATAGTGAAGAAAGCAGACAGTCTGAATTTTTGGAAAAAACTTTTTGACTAAGACATGCATGCACATGTCTTTAAAATGACACACATGCATATGTGATTACTAGCTAAATGAATGTTGGTGAAAAAAAGTCCAGAAGGCACAAGTATACATGTAGGGTTCACTCTGAATTTTAGATAAAATGGTTATGTCCAGAGGGCGCATTTAGGGCACAGTCTGAGTTCTCGAAAAAGTAGTTAAGTCCACAGGGCACAGATAGGGTGCAGTCTGAAGTTTGGAGAAAACATCAATGTCCACAGGGCGCAAGTAGGGCGCAGTCCGGATATCAGAGAAAATTTCAAAGTAAATAAGGCGCAGTTAGGGCGCGCGCCCTATCTCTAGAGTCTAGGGCGCATTCCTGAAGGGCGCAATTAGGGCGCAGCAGGGTGGATGGGATGAAGAAATGGGGCGCAATTAGGGCGCAGTAGATAGACAAGGCGCAAGTAGGGCGCAATTGGGGCGCAGATGGGGCGCGCGCCCTAAATAGGGCGCGCGCCCTATTTCCGTGAGGGATCCGTCAGTCAGTCAGTCCGTCCGTCCGTCCGTCCGTAAACAATTCTTGTTATCGCGATTTCTCGGGAACCACTGCACGGATCTTTCTGAAATTTCGCACACATGTTCCCCTTGGGGTCTAGTTGTGCAGATAACTTTTCTAGCCTGATTCGAAAATCCAATATGGCCACAGGGCGGCCATCTTGGATTTCCCCATGAAACCTTGTTATCGCGATTTCTCAGGAACTACTGTACGGATCTTTCTGAAATTTTGTACACAGGTTCCTCTTGGGGTCTAGATGTGCAGATACCTTTTCTGGTCCGATTCGAAAATCCAATATGGCCACAGGGCGGCCATCTTGGATTTCCCCATGAAACCTTGTTATCACGATTTCTCAGGAACTACTACATGGATCTTTCTGAAATTTGGTACAGAGATTCTCCTTAGGGCCTAGTTGTGCAGATAACTTTTCTGGTCCGATTCGAAAATCCAATATGGTCACAGGGCGGCCATCTTGGATTTCTCCATGAAACCTTGTTATCGCGATTTCTCAGGAACTACTGCACGGATCTTTCTCAAATTTGGTACACAGGTTCCCCTTGGGGTCTAGTTGTGCAAGAAACCTTTTTTGTTCTGATTCCAAAATCCAATATGTCCATCAGGCGGCCATCTTGGATTTCCCCATGAAACTTTGTTATTGCGATTTCTCAGGAACTACTGCATGGATCTTTGTTAAATTAGGTACACAGGTTCACCTTGTCGTCTAGTTGTACAAGATACGTTTTCTGGTCCGATTCGAAAATTCAATATGGCAAAACAGGTGGCCATCTTGGATTTTCCCATGCAAATTTGTTATCGTGATTTCTCAGGAAGTACTGCATGGATCTTTCTCAAATTTGGTACACAGGTTCCCCTTATGGTCTAGTTGTGCAAGGTACCTTTTTCGGTCCGAATCGAAGATCCAATATGGCCACAAGGCGGCCATCTATAATTTCCCCTTGAAACATTGTTACCGTGAATTCTTGGGAAATGTAAAGTTTCATGGATTTTTTCTGAAATTTGGTACACAGGTCTCTCATGGGGCCTATTAGTGCAAGATACCTTTTTTGGTCCGATTCGAAAATCCAAGTTACGCTCCAAATTAATTTGGTATTCTCAAGTGACGTTGCATCACAAGAGTCGGCGGATCAAACGGTGGGGCATATTCTATATATTGACTATAGAGAATATCCGTACCTTCACCTTTCGTATCAAGGAGTTCAAATTGTTCTGAATTAAAATGTATTTCTTCAAATTTTAAATCAGCCTTCTTTAGTCCATGCAGTAGCAAGTGAACTGCTCCACCGTTTCGTATGCCGACCTCAGTCTTGTGACTCAATGTCACAACTCAGCAACTGTAGACTACTGGATGTTTCGATCCAAGGGAGATAATCAGGATCCAGGCACTTTTGAAGTTTCAACATTACTGCGCGGACCGGATCCCTTCAGTATTAAGCATTATTGTTCCATCTTACTATTTTTGAGCATGGTATCTTGATTTAAACAATATATTTATTTCACCAGGAAACAGGGATCGGCGAACAGGCAGAGCCTATTTGAACGCCTCTCCCAACAGACATATTACACATACATGTACAATTACAAGATGACAGACCACAGTGAATAGAATAAGAAACAGTTACAAACACAATAATTAACATGCAGCTGCATGGTATCTTAAAACAGATATCTCAAAATAGCCCAAGAAACGAACAGAATTAGCATTCGTTCCTAATTATAAAATCTGAAGTATGTTTCATAGCTCATGCCAAAGTGTCAAAGAGATTGGTCTTCGCTTCCAGTACCCAATGATGACACGTGCAAAAAAATAAATAAAAAAAATACTACAAAACAAAGGCGAAGGATCCTCGGTACATGTACATTCACTTTCAGACTAACTTTGCTCATTTCTCTTGTATTATAACAACCGACATAAGTAAAGTTTCTAGAAATCTTGAAACTCCTGAAACTTATTGTCATATCTTGGTGTTTTTCAGTGGCCTTTTTCAATCTTTTTCACTCAGATTCGAAATTCTGTAAACAAAATTACAAATCAATTGTCTGTTCTTAGTAACAATGGACAAAAAGATCCTCTAGTCATTAGCTTACAATTATCGGACAATGGTGGGCGCCAAGATCCTTCAGGATCTCTCGTTTAGTGATACACTGAATAAAGCCAATGTTTACTTGCTATATCTTCTGAATAAATGTATGCAACTTCAAGATATATAAATGTATCTACACCCCCGATAAATGATAGCTATTCTATGAAAATTATTATGAGAACAATACAGCATTCTCTTTGTGATTTGCGCAAAAGCCCCAGTGAATGGAAAATTATGGACAAAAGCCCCATCCAACATTTATTTTCCGGCCATGACAACTTTACCAATTTACCAATGTATACCCCCGTGCATAGTAGGGAGGTTTACTGGATTCTGATTGTCCTTCCGTCCGTCCCTCTGTATGTCCATGCAGCCATCTGTTCACCCGTCTGAAATTCGTTGAGCACCGTTCAGTGGATTCTTCTCAAATTTGGTATGCATATCCCATGCCATGAGGTGTCGCCTCGGATTGCATTTTGACCACTTTCGCAAATAGGTGGCCCCACCTGGAGGTTGAACCCTACATGTATATATATTTCTGTGCAATAACATGAGAACCTTTCATCAGATTCTTTTTCAAATTTGATATGTATATATACAATGCCTTGAGATGTTGCTTGGGCTGGACTGTTAAGGGGCTGAGGGGTTGTAGCACCTCTGGTGCCTCATGTTCTTAGAGTCCATGCCAGCGTCCACAGTCGAACCAGCAGATGTTTGCTGCTCTGTCGCCGCTGTATTATGATTGCCCGGATCATGTGGACGTTTCAACAAATATCGCTCCATGTTGCCAACCAAGCCGCTAGGGAAAGGAAATGCTTTCAGTGACACCTAGCGGGTGACGGGGAAAGCCTCTTTTTGATAAGAATCAGCTGCGCAGTATATATAATAATAAATTCTTTAGTTTCAGAGGGTGACACAATCAGTTTACTTAAACTGTTCTCCCTTGAGGCCCTCAAAGAATAAAAGTGAAATACATATCGCTAAAGCATGACAAACAAGAAATTAATTAGCTGAACATACTTACAAATGTACATAGTTATCTCTTGAAAGACTTCACTGACTTGGCTTGCTTTATGAATTGGGGAAGGCTATTCCAAATTATTGGTCCAGAGTATCTCAAACTTCCCTTGAAGTATTCAGTTCTGCATTTTGGGATATACATTTTGTTCGTGGTGGTTAATCTTAGAGTTCGCTTTGTGACTTCAGCAGTGTTCAGAAATAATTTAGAGATAGTAGAGTTGGACAAGCAAAATGAGACTTTTATACATCAAGATGGCTTTTTGTGTAAAGATTCTTTCATATATGGTCATCCAGTTTAGTTGCTTAAAGAGGGGCAGAGAAGGGGCGGTGGAGTCTGCATTCATTATACTTCTGGCAGCACGTTTCTGAAGCCTGTTAACTCTTTCAAGAGACGTTTCAGGAGCATTTCCTCAGACAGTGATACAGTAATCTATATGAGGCCGTACATAGGAACAGTAAAACATCTGTAAAGCTTTCTATTTCTATACAATAGGCCTATTAATGAAGAAATTTTCTTTGTGACAACCTCGAGCATGTAACTTCCATGTTAGGGCATTATCTGTATGGACACCAAACAATTTAACTTCATCAACATTCTTCATAGTTTGTTGGTTCATAAATATGTCAAGTGTTGCATCCATGAGACTCAGTTTGTGAGAACTGGCAATAAGCATGGACAATGTTTTCTCTTCTATTATTTACACACCACTTGTGAGTGCTTTCAAGGTTGTTATTTAGAGCTATTTGTACTTCCTGAACAGTTTTAACAGATCTACTCAGTGTGGTATCATCTGTGGTAGAATCTTCATTGTCTTATCAGTAGGTCATTTACATAAATAACTGAACAAGAGTGGACCAAGAATAGACCCCTGTGGCACGCCTGCTGATATTTCATTTGGGTGTGATTTCATGTTTCTAATTTCTACTGCTTGTTGTCTATTATGTGGGTAGGATTCCATCCAGTTATATGCAGATCGGCTGAAGTGATAACATTTTAGTTTTTGGAGAAGGATTTTGTGGTCTACAAGATCAAAGGCCTTCTTGAAATCTATATAAATTGCACCCACTATTCATCTATTGCCTTAAAGGGGAATGTTATCGCCGGACCTATGTAAACGTTAATATATACCTTGATACTATAAGAAATTGACTATATAGTTTTCCCCCCGATCTCCGAACTTCAAAACGGTAAATTTGGCGATTTAAACGCGTTCCTACCACGAGCCTGTCGAAGCGGTGACCTTTGACCCATGACGTCACAGAGTGAACCAGTCCGCCATAGCATTAGCATTAGCATACGTAAACAAGTAAAATCTGCTCCAATATTTTTCGATTTTTCGACTGTATTCTCGTACTTTGGAGGCATCATACCTCGTTGGCGTGTTGTTGGAGGGTGTAGCAACACGAATGGAGATGGATTCAAGTTGCACTCGTGGCCAAACGGAGAAAAAATCGGGGAGAAATTCGACGAAATTTGTGCAAAACACGTGGGGAAAGCCAACGAAATGGTCTCGCATTTATTTCGCTCACTAGACTGACGACAGCTATGCAACAACAGAGATGCCAAGAATGTGTGGATATCCCCTATACTGAAAGAAGCTATTTCCAAGATCAAGACAAATAAATCTTTATCAGAAAGAGAAAATAGACAACCCCTCAGTCTGCCGGAGTGCGTGAGTTATCCAGGGACGACCGACCTCGTGGACTCGGCAAGCGACAAACCGTTCCCGCAGACAAGCACTGTAAATCTCCCTGGATGTTTGGGCCCACACCGCTTCCATCGTCTCCTCTATCGAAGATTTAATCTTCCACTCTTGAAATTTTGCATCAGTCCCACGGAGTGATCGAACAGCCAATCCTGAATCCTACATCATATAGCTATTAACTGAACTGTAATAATCAATGTACATTTAATCAACTTATTCCCGTATATAGGAAATTCACTTCTGGCACCAGCTTATCCTGATTATTTGGTGTCTTTTTGTATCTCCATGTGAGCACATACATTCTATTTTTGTTGATACAATAAATTGAAATTGATCACCCGGAAGAGTAACTGAAACTAACAGAAAGGTGTGAAGCAAACAATTTTTTATGTGATGGTGTCCAAGAGGGAGAGTGAGAGAATTAAGGTTTAACGTCGCGCGTTCAGCAACAGGGTGTCCAAAAGAAATAAACTGGGCTTCTCCACAGGTGAGTTAGTTATTGTTTCAACATCAAATAGCTTCCTTTGGAATTTAAACTTTGTTTTCATTTGAGAGAACTTATCCACAGGTATGGATTAGCTCTCGTTTTAACATCAAATCGCTAACAATAATTGACAAACACATAATAAAATTAAGCACGTAAGCAATGTAAATAAGCCGGCCGGCCTGCCACGGGATAACAATCTGTCCGTCCCGTAAGAATTGAAAAATAATGAACCATACAATGTCAATAAACACACACATATAAAAATAAAGGCGTAAATAACTACATAGTATGCTCTTACAATAGCAAATTATCTGTAGATTTTAAATGAATATATATATATTATAGTGACATCCACAATAAGCCAAGCCGGCCTAGTTTCCTTTTTTAAAGTTTTTTTTCAAGTTATTTTAGCACGGAAGAGTAAATTTACGATCCTGTGCATTATAATAACTGATTTATGCCTAAAAAAAAAACCAGATAAAAGCAGAAATGTATAAATATTATTGTAAGATCCACAGATAGTTGTAATTTCGTGTATAAAGCATGTAATCAGTGTATTTAAACCGGCCTGCCACAACCTGACACGGCCTACCACAGGCTTGAAACAGGCCTGACATCAGGACGACCCAGTTTGACCCCAGATTCGCTTGTACATATGGCTCAAATCTATATGACTCGATAGATTCTCCTTCTCCTTTAGTTTCATGATCGCTTACTGCCTCTACATTCTATTCAGTTCCAAGACCTGTATAATCTCCAACGTCACGGTCTTCAACGTGGTTAACGCTGAAATCGGAATCTGTGTCAAAGCTTGTACCGCTGTCTGTGTTATCCGCCATGTTTGACTCTGGCCGCTTCACTGTGTGACGTCACAGGGTAATCGCCGGGCGGATTTACTGGGGGTAAAAATCAGGCACTTTGGAGCCGTATTTCAGGATATTGCATCATCGCTAAAATTTTGAAAATAATTCTAAAAAATAAAGCAGGCCACAGGGAACTGCTTTTTATTGGTTTTAGCCTTTCAAAAATTGTGATAACATTCCCCTTTAAGCCATTGTTCTGTGAGTTTGGTGAGGGTTGTTTGTGTTGAATGTTTGGGCCTGAAGCCTGATTGTCCATCATGCAGTAGATTGTATGATGATAGTTTGGTGAGGGTTGTTTGTGTTGAGTGTTGGGGCCTGAAGCCTGATTGTCCATCATGTAGTAGATTGTATGATGATAGTGTGGTGAGGGTTGTTGTATTGAGTGTTGGGGCCTGAAGCCTGATTGTCCATCATGGAGTAGATTGTATGATGATAGGTACTCGTACAGGTGATCATGAACATGTCTCTCAATAATCTTTGAAACAACTGGTAACTTAGAGATTGGCATGTAGTTCTCCGTCATTGTTTTCTTGCCAGCTTTGTGAATGGGAACTACTCCTGCTAGTTTCCATTGTGATGGGAATGTATTATTTTAGCAAGGGATTCTGCGATAATGGGAGCAGCTGGTTTCAAGAGTGTTGTACTTAATCCATCTGTACCTGTGCTCTTAGAAGTATCCAGACCATTTAGGTAGTTATAAACTTTAGAGGTGAAGACAACTGGAATTCTGTATGTAGATTGGATAGGAACTTTTTTATTTACATAAGATGTCAACCTTTCAAAATCAGGTTCAGGAGGCAGTTGGTTTTGTGGAAGATAACTTGAGATATTTGTGAAATAATCATTCAGATGGTTTACAATTACTGGGGAGATAATACATGTAATATGGCGGAAGTGCACTTATTCTGCCTCGTTTTCTGTACGTTGATTAAACGTAGGCAATCGCTTGTACAACCACGTTCTATATTTGTAAACGCGAAGTCGCAAAACAACCTATGTTTACAAACTCAGAAATAGTTTTGAAAGATATGGAAGATAAACTGTAGAGTCAAGATGAAGCCTCTGACTAAACCTAGTGAGTTTATTTGCTGTGTGTGTTTTTATTACCCCTCGGGAAATTTTTGTCAGCGTTGTCTGTCTGTCTGTCTGTTTGTCTGTCCTTTTTTCTTATGTTCAAGATATCTTAAGCCAGGCATTGTATATTCATACCACATATGCATCGGGTGATGGGTCAGAAGCCTATTGAAAATGACTGACCTTGACTTATTTTATCAAGGTCGAATCCTAGTATTTGCATATTTTTTGAAGGATATAGGGTCTCCAAATTTATATTATATATGCAACTGGTGATTGACTAGAAGCCTACCTCAGTTGACTGACCTTGACCTATTTTGTAAAGGTCAAAAACTGTTTATTATGATATAACATGAAGAAATAAAGCTAGGCTTTCCAAATTAATACTATGTATACATCTGGTAAAGGTCCAGAGGTGTATGGAAGATGACTGACCTTGACCTATTTCATCAAGGTTAAATTATAGTATTTGCTATATTTTTTGAAGGATTGAAGCTAGGATCTCCAAATTCATGTTACTTATGCAACTGGTGATTGACTAGAAGCCTATCTGAGTTGACCGACCTTGACCTATTTTTTCAATGTCATATACTGTTTATTATGATCTAACATGAAGAAATATAGCCAGGCTTTCCAAATTAATACTATGTATACATCTGGCGAAGGTCGAGCGGTGTACTGAAGATGATTGACCTTGACCTATTTTTTCAATGTCATATACTGTTTATTATGATATAACATGAAGAAATAAAGCTAGGCTTTCCAAATTAATACTATGTATACATCTGGTAAAGGTCCAGAGGTGTATGGAAGATGACTGACCTTGACCTATTTCATCAAGGTTAAATTATAGTATTTGCTATATTTTTTGAAGGATTGAAGCTAGGATCTCCAAATTCATGTTACTTATGCAACTGGTGATTGACTAGAAGCCTATCTGAGTTGACCGACCTTGACCTATTTTTTCAATGTCATATACTGTTTATTATGATCTAACATGAAGAAATATAGCCAGGCTTTCCAAATTAATACTATGTATACATCTGGCGAAGGTCGAGCGGTGTACTGAAGATGATTGACCTTGACCTATTTTATCCTTGACCTATTTTATCCAGGTCAGATTCTATTTAGTACAACATTCCATGAAAGATTATATCTACATTGTCCAAATTTATACCACATATGGTTATTTTTAATAGGTCAAATTCTATATGTTAAGTCTCCAAATTCATGTTCCCTATGCAATTAAGTTAGAAATGACCTGAAAATTGTTGAAGATGACTGACCTTTATATTTCCCAGATAAAATTTCTTGATTTGATTATGAGCTATGTAGAAGAGTATATTTAGAGCTAAGAATTCAGTCACGCTCTACCAGAACTTCAATGCAAAAAAATTCCCATCAATTAAGGCCTTGGCAAAAGCTGAACTACAGTCAACCCTACTAGATCTTTTAGCCCATATCACCAGATGGTGGGCTGTTCAAATCACTTTTCGTCCGTGGTCCGTCGTCCGTCAGTCAGTCAGTCAGTCAGTCAGTCCGTCAGTCCGTCCGTAAACAATTCTTGTTACCGTGATTTCTCAGGAACTACTGCATGGATCTTTTTCAAATTTGGTACACAGGTTCCCCTTGGGGTCTAGTTGTGCAAGAAACCTTTTCTGGTCCGATTCGAAAATCCAATATGGCCACCAGGCAGCCATCTTGGATTTCCCCATGAAACCTTGTTACTGCGATTTCTCCGGAACTACTGCATGGATCTTTCCAAATTTGGTACACAGGTTCCCCTTGGGGTCTAGTTGTGCAAGAAACCTTTTCTGGTCCGATTCGAAAATCCAATATGGCCACCAGGCAGCCATCTTGGATTTTCCCCCTGAAACCTTGTTACCGCGATTTCTCAGCAACTACTGCATGGATCTTTTTCAAATTTGGTACCCAGGTTCCCCTTGGGGTCTAGTTGTGCAAGAAACCTTTTTCGGTCCGATTCGAAAATCCAATATGGCCACCAGGCAGCCATCTTGGATTTCCTCATGAAACCTTGTTACCGCGATTTCTCAGGAACTACTGCATGGATCTTTTTTCAAATTTGGTACACAGGTTTCCCTTGGGGTCTAGTTGTGCAAGAAACCTTTTCTGGTCCGATTCGAAAATCCAATATGGCCACCAGGCAGCCATCTTGGATTTCCCCATGAAACCTTGTTACCGCGATTTCTCAGGAACTAATGCATGGATCTTTTTCAAATTTGGTACACAGGTTCCCCTTGGGGTCTAGTTGTGCAAGAAACCTTTTCTGGTCCGATTCGAAAATCCAATATGGCCACCAGGCAGCCATCTTGGATTTCCCCCCTGAAACATTGTTACCGCGATTTCTCAGGAACTACTGCATGGATCTTTTTCAAATTTGGTACCCAGGTTCCCCTTGGGGTCTAGTTGTGCATGAAACCTTTTCTGGTCCGATTCGAAAATCCAATGTGGCCACCAGGCAGCCATCTTGGATTTCCCCATGAAACCTTGTCACCGGATTTCTCAGGAAGTACTGCATGGATCTTTATCAAATTTGGTACACAGGTTCACCTTATGATCTAGTTGTGCAAGATACCTTTTTCGGGTCCGATTCGAAAATCCAATATGGCCACCAGGCAGCCATCTTGGATTTCCCCATGAAACCTTGTTACCGTGATTTCTCAGGAAGTACTCTGGATCTTTCTCAAATGTGGTAGACAGGTTGCCCTGTGGTCGAGTTGTGCACCTTCTGGTCCGATTCGAAAATCCAATATGAACTACTGCATGGATCTTTTCCAAATTTGGTACACAGGTTCCCCTTGGGGTCTAGTTGTGCAAGAAACCGTTTCTGGTCCGATTCGAAAATCCAATATGGCCACCAGGCAGCCATCTTGGATTTCCCCCCTGAAACATTGTTACCGCGATTTCTCAGGAACTACTGCATGGATCTTTTTCAAATTTGGTACCCAGGTTCCCCTTGGGGTCTAGTTGTGCAAGAAACCTTTTCCGGTCCGATTCGAAAATCCAATATGGCCACCAGGCAGCCATCTTGGATTTCCCCATGAAACCTTGTTACCGCGATTTCTCAGGAACTACTGCATGGATCTTTTTCAAATTTGGTACCCAGGTTCCCCTTGGGGTCTAGTTGTGCAAGAAACCTTTTCCGGTCCGATTCGAAAATCCAATATGGCCACCAGGCAGCCATCTTGGATTTCCCCATGAAACCTTGTTACCGCGATTTCTCAGGAACTACTGCATGGATCTTTTTCAAATTTGGTACACAGGTTCCCCTTGGGGTCTAGTTGTGCAAGAAACCTTTTCTGGTCCGATTCGCAAATCCAATATGGCCACCAGGCAGCCATCTTGGATTTCCCCATGAAACCTTGTTACCGCGATTTCTCAGGAACTACTGCATGGATCTTTTCCAAATTTGGTACACAGGTTCCCCTTGGGGTCTAGTTGTGCAAGAAACCTTTTCTGGTCCGATTCGAAAATCCAATATGGCCACCAGGCAGCCATCTTGGATTTCCCCATGAAACCTTGTTACCGCGATTTCTCAGGAACTACTGCATGGATCTTTTTCAAATTTGGTACCCAGGTTCCCCTTGGGGTCTAGTTGTGCATGAAACCTTTTCCGGTCCGATTCGAAAATCCAATATGGCCACCAGGCAGCCATCTTGGATTTCCCCATGAAACGTTGTTACCGCGATTTCTCAGGAACTACTGCATGGATCTTTTTTAAATTTGGTACACAGGTTTCCCTTGGGGTCTAGTTGTGCAAGAAACCTTTTCTGGTCCGATTCGAAAATCCAATATGGCCACCAGGCAGCCATCTTGGATTTCCCCATGAAACCTTGTTACCGCGATTTCTCAGGAACTAATGCATGGATCTTTTTCAAATTTGGTATACAGGTTCCCCTTGGGGTCTAGTTGTGCAAGAAACCTTTTCTGGTCCGATTCACAAATCCAATATGGCCACCAGGCAGCCATCTTGGATTTCCCCATGAAACCTTGTTACCGCGATTTCTCAGGAACTACTGCATGGATCTTTTCCAAATTTGGTACACAGGTTCCCCTTGGGTTCTAGTTGTGCAAGAAACCTTTTCTGGTCCGATTCGAAAATCCAATATGGCCACCAGGCAGCCATCTTGGATTTCCCCCTGAAACATTGTTACCGCGATTTCTCAGGAACTACTGCATGGATCTTTTTCAAATTTGGTACCCAGGTTCCCCTTGGGGTCTAGTTGTGCATGAAACCTTTTCTGGTCCGATTCGAAAATCCAATATGGCCACCAGGCAGCCATCTTGGACTTCCCCATGAAACCTTGTCACCGCGATTTCTCAGGAACTACTGCATGGATCTTTATCAAATTTGGTACAGAGGTTCACCTTATGATCTAGTTGTGCAAGATACCTTTTTCGGTTCAAATTGGAAATCCAATATGGCCACCAGGCGGCCATCTTAGATTTCCTCATGAAAATTTGTTATCGTGATTTCTCAGGAAGTACTGCCTGGATCTTTCTCAAACGTGGTAGACAGGTTGCCCTTGTGGTCGAGTTGTGCAACATACCTTTCTGGTCCGATTCGAAAATCCAATATGAACTACTGCATGGATCTTTTCCAAATTTGGTACACAGGTTCCCCTTGGGGTGTAGTTGTGCAAGAAACCGTTTCTGGTCCGATTCGAAAATCCAATATGGCCACCAGGCAGCCATCTTGGATTTCCCCCCTGAAACATTGTTACCGCGATTTCTCAGGAACTACTGCATGGATCTTTTTCAAATTTGGTACCCAGGTTCCCCTTGGGGTCTAGTTGTGCAAGAAACCTTTTCCGGTCCGATTCGAAATCCAATATGGCCACCAGGCAGCCATCTTGGATTTCCCCATGAAACCTTGTTACCGCGATTTCTCAGGAACTACTGCATGGATCTTTTTCAAATTTGGTACACAGGTTCCCCTTGGGGTCTAGTTGTGCAAGAAACCTTTTCTGGTCCGATTCGAAAATCCAATATGGCCACCAGGCAGCCATCTTGGATTTCCCCATGAAACCTTGTCACCGCGATTTCTCAGGAACTACTGCATGGATCTTTATCAAATTTGGTACACAGGTTCACCTTATGATCTAGTTGTGCAAGATACCTTTTTCGGTTCAAATTGGAAATCCAATATGGCCACCAGGCGGCCATATTAGATTTCCTCATGAAAATTTGTTATCGTGATTTCTCAGGAAGTACTGCCTGGATCTTTCTCAAACGTGGTAGACAGGTTGCCCTTGTGGTCGAGTTGTGCAACATACCTTTCTGGTCCGATTCCTAAATCCAATATGTCCATCAGGCGGCCATCTTGGATTTCCCCATGAAACTTTATTACGATTTCTCAGGAACTACCGCATGGCTCTTTATCAAATTTGGTACACAGGTTCCCCATGTCACCTAGTTGTGCAAGATACCTTTTCTGGTCCGTTTCGAAAATCCAATATGGCCACCAGGCGCCCATCTTGGATTTCCCAATGAAACTTTGTTATCCTGATTTCTCAAGAAGTACTGCATGGATCTTCCTCAAATACCTTTTTTGGTCCGATTCAAAAATCCAATATGGCTGCCAGGTGGCCATCTAGAATTTCCCCTTGAAACACTGTTATCTTGAATTCTCAGGAAACATTTCATGGATCTTTCTGAAATTTGGTGCACAGGTCCCACATGGGGCCTAGTTGTGCAAGATACCTTTTCCAGTCCGATTCGAAAATCCAATTAATACGGTATTCCCGAGTTGTGACGTTGCATCACAAGAGTCGATGGATTAAAGGGTCGGGCATATTCTATATTTGACTATAGAGAATATCCATATCTTCACCTTCCATATCAAGGAGTTAAAATAATTCGGAATTAAAATGTATTTCGTCTAATTTTAAATCAGTTTTCTTTAGTCCATGCAGTTGCAAGTGAACTGCCCCACCCTTTCGTCTGCCGGCAGGTCAGCTACATGCAGGAACTCGACAACTGTAAACTACTGCATGTTTCGATCCAAGGGAAATAATCAAGATTCAGACACTTTCAAATTCGAAGTTTCAACATTACTGCGCGGACCGGATCCCTTCAGTATTAAGTATTGTACCATCTTACTATTTTCGAGCATGGTATCTTAAAAGAGATATCTCAAACTAGTCCAGTAAACAGAACAGAATTAGCATTCGTTCCAAATTATAAAATCTTAAGTATGCCAAAGTGTCAAAGAGATTTTTCTTCGCTTCCAGTACCCAATGATGACACGTGCAAAAAAATAAATAAAATAAAAATACTACAAAAGGAAGACGAAGGATCCTCCGTACATGTACATTCACTTTCAGACTAACTTTGCTCATTTCTCTTGTACTATAACAACCGACATAAGTTCAGTTTCTAGAAATCTTGAAACTCCTGAAACTTAGAAAGATTATATCTTGGTGTTTTCCAGTGTCGCTTTTTCGATCTTTTTCGCTCAGATTCGAAATCCTGTAAACAAAATTACAACTCAATCGTCTCAGTAACAATGGACAAAAAGATCCTCTTGGCATTAGCTTACAATTATCGGACAATGGTGGGCGCCAAGATCCTTCAGGATCTCTCGTTGTTAATCTAGTTCTAAAAATACGCTGATGATATTATGCAATGCTTGATTGCTGGGGTTAGACAATAACTAATAGCTGAGGGGTATTGAAGCCCAATGTGCTATTTTTTTTACTTGTCACATGGCAAAATCACTTGCCAGCAGCACGTAGGCAGGCGATATTTCGATCCCTGAACCATGGTAACCTCTGCTGTATCCGTAACACTGGTAAATTCTGCTGGTAATTATAGCTGTATCTGTAACCATGGTGACCTCAGCTGTATCTGTACAGTGGTAACCTCTGCTCTATCTGTAATCATGGTTACCTCTGCTCTATTTGTAACCATATCAACCTCTGCTCTACCTGTAACCATGGTAACCTCTGCTGTATCTTTAACTGTGGTAACTTCTGTTGGTAATTATAGCTGTATCTGTAACCATGGTAACCTGTACTGTGTCTGTAACCATAGTAACCTCTGCTGTGTCTGTAACCATGGTAACTATTGCTGTATCTGTAACCATAGTAACCTCTGCTGTGTCTGTAACCATGGTAACTATTGCTGTATCTGTAACCATGGTAATCTGCTGTATGTTACCATGGAAACTATTGCTGTATCTGTAACCGTGATAAAGTCTGCTCTATTTGTAACCATTATAACTATTACTGTATCTGTACCCATTTAACATCTGCTCTATCTATAACCATGGTAATTATGCCCCCTGGGGGGGGGGCATGTAGCGATCACTTTGCCCATCCGTCCGTGCGTCCGTCCGTCCTTCTGTCCATCCGAATTTCTTGTCAGGGCAATATCTCAGTTAATATTTGATGGACAGGATTGAAACTTGCATGAAATGTGGCCAGCGCCTCGTAGTTGTTTTTTCCGAGTTTCGCTTATATTTTGAAGAGTTATGGCCCTTTGTTACTGAATCTTCGTGAATTGGGACTTGTCTGGGCTGGATCTTGGTTAATATTGTATGGACAATTATGAAATGTGCATGATATGTTGTCAATGCCCCATAGTTGTGCAGCGTAGAGTTTCTCAGTGTTTTTTTTGGTATATTTTCAAGAGTTAGTGCCCTTCGTTCTTGAAATCTTGGTGAATTGGAACTTGTCTGGGCTGGATCTCGGTTAATATTGTATGGACAAGTGTGAAATTTGCATAATATGTGGTCAATGCCCCATAGTTGTGCAGCGTGAAGTTTTTCTGCGTTTCGGTTATATTTTCAAGAGCTATGGCCCTTTGTTCCTCAAACCTTATTGAATGGGATATACATGTATATATTTGTCCAGGCTGGATTGATACTTCGGATATACATTATACAATTAATCAAGGTGAAGTAAGTGACTGAAGCAGAGTTTTGATATTTATGCAAATTAGGCCTTGATCGACCAATTAAAATCAACCTATTTTCAATTAACCGATTTGGACGTGGAAAGTGACGAAATATATGTTATTCTACATTCCAAAGCAGACCAAATAGGTCCTGTATGAAATTGCCCCAAAAACGGTGAATTGGGGGCAAAAGGCCAAGTTCACTGATTGCTTCATAATTTCACCATAATATACTCCAAGGAATGTAGGTCTCGTAACTTGGTCACATTTTCAGATTTGGTGAAAGCCCCGGCGACCATTTTGCGTCAAAACATTATATTATCACTTGTTGGTCGATCGACTTGATACTTGGAATATGTATTATGCGAGGCAAGGCGAAAAATGTGACTGCAACAGAATTTTTATAATTATCCGAATTAGGCCCCCACCGACCAATACAGAACAGCAGAATGGCGGGGCAGTGTCGGACTAAAGCGGAAGTGGGGGGGAATACAATTAAGCAATCTCTTCTTTCCTGTGTTATTGCTGTCATTGATGGTGACAGTCATCCATTCTGTTCATGACTCACATAATCCAACATCTACAGCAGACACATTTCAATAGAGCCACCATGTACATTTATTCTATCATAACCTCCATTTGTGACCTTGACTGGAATGACCCGTGCAAATTTAGAGATTTGTGCTGTGAGTTTCCCTGACTGTCCATTGTTCACTTTACATTCTGATTGGTTACAGCCAGGCATAGCTGCTTCCAATTCAACATTGTAAGATATTGCATCGAACGAACACTGGCCATTTCAGTCTGGCTGGAAGAGTATGGAGATATTATTAGTATTAGATGGCTTCATTCCATTCATACACAGGTATTTTACAATTCTGCTATGTCAGGTCAACTATTTTATTTCAATGTTCTTATACATTGTGTATTTGGAACAATATTGATTTACTGTCCCTTGGATCCTACAATGTATGAGCTGAATAATTTGGTTTCTGTAGGGGTGTGCCTTTCTAGACAAGTACTTGGAACTACGGGGTGAATGTCAGGAGTCCTACTATAATCTGGGCCGAGCCATGCACCAGCTAGGTCAGTTAATACATATGTTCTGATGAATTTTAGCTGATCTATTTGTTTGTAGGTATAAATTTGTTTCTCTGTTGTCTTATGTTGATACCTTTTATAGTCATATAAATGAGCTGGTCTCATTGGATGTGGTTGTTGTATTGAACAGTCAATAAATTCACAATCTTGACTGAGATCATGCATCAGTTAGAGAGTCATTGATGTCACTATGATAAGTCCTAACTTCATATAAAATACACTTCTTGGCGAAAATCAATTAACAGGTGGATAAAAAAAAATAAAAAATTCAGATATCTACATTATTTTACCTATCAGATTGAGCTTTCCAAGTTACTTTCAATGGACTAGCTCATCTGTATAATTTGTCAGATATCTATCAGTTTATCACACATGTTGTTCAACTTCTCTAACTTCATTAACACTCAAGCCTCCATTTAAGTGTTACACAGTTGAAACCGCCATACACTGTCTCTTCTTAATAAACGGATTTGTATAATTTTAGCTGTTAATGTGGAGACGGGCTGGCACTTTGTGATTGAGTCACATTGTACACATGATAGAACAATTTATTGGATGTTCGACCATAACATTTGTTGAGAGAAACATTTTCGAACATTGTATAATTGGAAAAGCTATTTCCACATTAAACTCTATCCGGCTTAAACTCTATCTGTTTGCATTTGTCATGTTCTCATTGAAGTTTCGTTGGATTTATATCTAACCATGTGTCTCTCTCTGCAGATCTGAAGTATGCTGCTGTGTACTATTATAAGAAAGCCCTCAGTCTGGAGCCTGCTATCAGAGATGACAAGGTAAATATATAATATCCAGAACTCAATGCCTTCAGAAATTTGCAAATTTGTCTCGGGCCAACTATAATTTGCAGATTTATTGTCTCATTCTGACTATAAATTGGAGAAGTTATTGTCCCATGCCAACTATAATTTGCTGACTTATTCACTGTAAATTGCTGGATTTATATTTTGGAAATTGCTCAACAGAATGTTAATGACTATTATCTGAAGTCTTCCAGATCTGATATCTTTGTGATTTTGCTTATTCAGTCTTTCATAACCTATGCTTTGTTATATTTGTGGGAAGAACTCCGTCTTGGACTACCGTACACCAAATCTGGTAATAAAAGTAACGTGTTATCAACATTGAAAATGTAACCGTTTTGCTTGTGCTTTCTAAAACAATGTCTTGAAACAAATTAATCCAAGTTTGTGTGTCAAAACGGTTATCGTAATCGACTTGTAAAACTCTCAGGATAAAAGAAAACTTTGAACATTTATCTTTGAGAAAGGAACCTAAAACAGTTGTATATTCTAAGACATCTGGCTGGTGGGTAAAATGATAGGTGGTCTAATAATTAAGAACATTGCAACATTGAGACATAAAAATGAGAAAATACAGAATGGTTCTTAGAAGAATGTAAATTATAATGATGCATTTTGGTCAGGGTAATCAACATTACTTGCAAAATATACTTAGTCTTCTATACTGGATGCATTATGCAAATCAAATCAAAACAAAATTTATTTAGTGTCCGGTAGATACAAATGATAAAACATTAGCTCATAGAGTTATTCATGAAGACTGTTACAAACAATTGGAAATAATGGTGATAAAACATTGATAAAAACATAATTTCGAATTAAATTAAAAAAAATTGAATTAAATTAAAATAAATTAAACTGGAATAAACGGGATTAAACTAAATTAAATTAAAGATTTAGGAAGTTTGTTAAAAAGTTAAAATTCTTTGCTTGACTATAAAACAACAATATGGACAATAACACAGGGGTGTAAAACTGCATGGAGAGGATAGATTGCATATAAAACTGTCTATAGCATGAATTTACATGCCATGCATTTACAATTTACATGGATCCTCACAGTTGTTTAAAAGATATTTAAAAGTCTAAAAATTTTCAGCAATATGAAAACCATTAGGCAGATTGTTCCAAGTCTTGGCAGCTTCATATCTGAACAATTTTTTCAGACCAAACCTAAAGGTTTTAACATATATGGCTGTTCAAGAATGGCGTCAGTTAAAGTTAAAATAATTATTTACTTGTCAGAAGCAACTGAATCTAACAAAGTGTCCATCGAAATATTGAACGTATATACATGAAAGTTTAAGAGTACAATAGATTGGTTAAATACTGATCTTCATTTACTCATTACAGGGAGTATTTGACTTGAGGATGGAGGCAGCATACAACTTATCACTGATCTACCAGAGTAGCAAAACACCAGACTATGCTAGGTTCTTACTACAGACCTACTGTGTTATATGAGCCATGGTGAGTACACAGTAACACCAGACTATGCTAGGTTCTTACTACAAACCTACTGTGTTATATGAGCCGTGGTGAGTACACAGTAACACCAGACTATGCTAGGCTCTTACTACAGACCTACTGTGTTATATGAGCCGTGGTGAGTACACAGTAACACCAGACTATGCTAGGCTCTTACTACAGACCTACTGTGTTATATGAGCCGTGGGGAGTACACAGTAACCCCAGACTATGCTAGGTTCTTACTACAGACCTACTGTGTTATATGAGCCATGGTGAGTACACAGTAACATTAGACTATGCTAGGCTCTTACTACAGACCTACTGTGTTATATGAGCCATGGTGAGTACACAGTAACACCAGACTAGGCTAGGTTCTTACTACAGACCTACTGTGTTATATGAGCCATGGTGAGTACACAGTAACATTAGACTATGCTAGGCTCTTACTACAGATCTACTGTGTTATATGAGCCATGGTGAGTACACAGTAACACCAGACTATGCTAGGCTCTTACTACAGATCTACTGCGTTATATGAGCCATGGTGGGTACACATTAACACCAGACTATACTAGGCTCTTACTACAGATCTACTGTGTTATATGAGCCGTGGTGAGTACACAGTAACCCCAGACTATGCTAGGTTCTTACTACAGGCCTACTGTGTTATATGAGCCATGATGAGTACACAGTAACCCCAGACTATGCTAGGTTCTTACTACAGATCTACTGTGTGATATGAGCCGTGGTGAGTACACAGTAACACCAGACTATGCTAGGCTCTTACTACAGATCTACTGCGTTATATGAGCCATGGTGGGTACACATTAACACCAGACTATGCTAGGCTCTTACTACAGATCTACTGTGTTATATGAGCCGTGGTGAGTACACAGTAACACCAGACTAGGCTAGGCTCTTACTACAGACCTACTGTGTTATATGAGCCGTGGTGAGTACACAGTAACACCAGACTAGGCTAGGCTCTTACTACAGACCTACTGTGTGATATGAGCCGTGGTGAGTACACAGTAACACCAGACTATGCTAGGCTCTTACTACAGACCTACTGTGTTATATGAGCCATGGTGAGTACACAGTAACACCAGACTATGCTAGGCTCTTACTACAGATCTACTGTGTTATATGAGCCGTGGTGAGTACACAGTAACACCAGACTAGGCTAGGCTCTTACTACAGACCTACTGTGTGATATGAGCCGTGGTGAGTACACAGTAACACCAGACTATGCTAGGTTCTTACTACAGACCTACTGTGTGATATGAGCCATGGTGAGTACACAGTAACACCAGACTATGCTAGGCTCTTACTACAGACCTACTGTGTTATATGAGCCATGATGAGTACACAGTAACCCCAGACTAGGCTAGGTTCTTACTACAGACCTACTGTGTTATATGAGCCATGGTGAGTACACAGTAACACCAGACTAGGCTAGGTTCTTACTACAGACCTACTGTGTTATATGAGCCATGGCGAGTACACAGTAACATTAGACTATGCTAGGCTCTTACTACAGACCTACTGTGTTATATGAGCCATGGTGAGTACACAGTAACACCAGACTAGGCTAGGTTCTTACTACAGACCTACTGTGTTATATGAGCCATGGTGAGTACACAGTAACATTAGACTATGCTAGGCTCTTACTACAGACCTACTGTGTTATATGAGCCATGGTGAGTACACAGTAACACCAGACTAGGCTAGGTTCTTACTACAGACCTACTGTGTTATATGAGCCATGGTGAGTACACAGTAACATTAGACTATGCTAGGCTCTTACTACAGACCTACTGTGTTATATGAGCCATGGTGAGTACACAGTAACACCAGACAATGCTAGGTTCTTACTACAGACATACTGTGTTATATGAGCCATGGTGAGTACCCAGTAACACCAGACTATGCTAGTCTCTTACTACAGACCTACTGTGTTATATGAGCCATAGTGAGTACCCAGTAACACAAGACTATGCTAGATTCTTACTGCAGACCTACTTTGTTATATGAGCCATGGTGAGTACACAGTAACATTAGACTATGCTGGGCTCTTGCTACAGACCTAACGTGTTATATGAGCCATGGTGAGTACACAGTAACACCAGACTAGGCTCGGTTCTTACTACAGACCTACTGTGTTATATGAGCCATGGTGTGTACCCAGTAACACCAGACTACGCTAGGCTCTTACTACAGACCTACTGTGTTATATGAGCCATAGTGAGTACCCAGTAACACCAGACTATGCTAGATTCTTACTGCAGACCTACTTTGTTATATGAGCCATGGTGAGTACACAATAACATTAGACTATGCTAGGCTCTTACTACAGACCTACTGTGTTATATGAGCCATGGTGACTACACAGTAACACCAGACTATGCTAGGCTCTTACTACAGACTTACTGTGTTATATGAGCCATGGTGAGTACACAGTAACACCAGACTAGGCTAGGTTTTTACTACAGACCTACTGTGTTATATGAGCCATGGTGTGTACACAGTAACACCAGACTACGCTCGGTTCTTACTACAGACCTACTGTGTTATATGAGCCATGGTGAGTACACAGTAACACCAGACTATGCTAGGCTCTTACTACAGACTTACTGTGTTATATGAGCCATGGTGAGTACACAGTAACACCAGACTAGGCTAGGCTCTTACTACAGATCTACTGTGTTATATGAGCCATGGTGTGTACACAGTAACACCAGACTAGGCTAGGCTCTTACTAAAGACCTACTGTGTTATATGAGCCATGGTGAGTACACAGTAACACCAGACTAGGCTCGGTTCTTACTACTGACCTACTGTGTCAGGGAGTAATCCAGAGATTTTTGGGGGACGCCGGTGGGGGAGGGTCCAAAAAAAAAGCGAAAAAAAAAATGGAATTTGACATCATCCCTGGATCAGTGTAGAGTACTATATTGAGGATTCTTGAAAATCACATCAACAACAATAAAGCCAAATGGCAAACTTCATGTATTAATACTGTTTTGTGTTCATCCTTTGTGGAAATTTCATTACCTATATGTCAATCCGTCTTTCTCTCATGTCCCTAATTATTTTCATTTTCGTCACTGTGCTGTTGTTGTACATTGTTAGGCCTAGGTGTTTTTCAATTTCCTGAGAATGTTCTGATTGTTCCTGGTCAGAAGTGTCCCGTTCGTCAGTTTCATTTTCGTGTATATCCTCTCAGATTTGTTCGTCCACCGAAGCACCAGTTTCCGTGCCTCCGCCACGTGCACGTTTTATAAAATGCAAAAGAGTTCGCTGATCAGTAGGTTTATCGTCTACACATTTTCGTTGACCAGTAGGTAGCATCCTTTTTATTATGGCTGAGACCAGACGTTCTTGGACGACCCATTTTATCAAATCGTGTAAACCGTGCTCTTTTAAATTATACAACGACGACAACTTTTGACGATCGGTAGGCGCGCGTAAAATTGTCAGACTCGAAGCGGAACCGGACTGGAGTACACTACCCTCGTCAATAATAAAACAGTGAAAGTTGTTCACAATTTAAATTTCAACCTTGAGAATGTATTTAATATACAAAACTAAACTGTAGTCGATGAGAAATAAACGTTGTTTTTGTAAAAATCCGATGTGTCCTGTCCGTTTTTACTGTAAAATTCAAGTCGGAGTTTTTCCATGTTCTGCTGAATTGTAGTGGCGCGTAGGCTCTAACACAGTGCTAGGATGTCTGATTTACCGCGAGGTTAGTTTGGATTTTTTTTTTTTTTTTTTTTTTCGTTTTCATTTGGGCGCGAGAGTTTGGGCGCCCATACCGGTATACCGGTAGCAAAACCTTCCTGGATTACTCCCTGTGTGTTATATGAGCCATGGTGAGTACACAGTAACACCAGACTATGCTAGGCTCTTACTACAGACTTACTGTGTTATATGAGCCATGGTGAGTACACAGTAACACCAGACTATGCTAGGCTCTTACTACAGACTTACTGTGTTATATGAGCCATGGTGAGTACACAGTAACACCAGACTATGCTAGGCTCTTACCTCAGACTTACTGTGTTATATGAGCCATGGTGAGTACACAGTAACACCAGACTAGGCTAGGCTCTAACTACAGATCTACTGTGTTATATGAGCCATGGTGGGTACACATTAACACCAGACTATGCTATGCTCTTACTACAGACCTACTGTGTTATATGAGCCGTGGTGAGTACACAGTAACACCAGACTAGGCTAGGCTCTTACTACAGATCTACTGTGTTATATGAGCCATGGTGTGTACACAGTAACACCAGACTAGGCTAGGCTCTTACTACAGACCTACTGTGTTATATGAGCCATGGTGAGTACACAGTAACACCAGACTAGGCTCGGTTCTTACTACTGACCTACTGTGTTATATGAGCCATGGTGAGTACACAGTAACACCAGACTATGCTAGGCTCTTACTACAGACTTACTGTGTTATATGAGCCATGGTGAGTACACAGTAACACCAGACTATGCTAGGCTCTTACCTCAGACTTACTGTGTTATATGAGCCATGGTGAGTACACAGTAACACCAGACTAGGCTAGGCTCTAACTACAGATCTACTGTGTTATATGAGCCATGGTGGGTACACATTAACACCAGACTGTGCTAGGCTCTTACTACAGACTTACTGTGTTATATGAGTCATGGTGAGTACACAGTAACACCAGACTAGGCTAGGCTCTTACTACAGATCTACTGTGTTATATGAGCCATGGTGTGTACACAGTAACACCAGACTAGGCTAGGCTCTTACTACAGACCTACTGTGTTATATGAGCCATGGTGAGTACACAGTAACACCAGACTAGGCTCGGTTCTTACTACTGACCTACTGTGTTATATGAGCCATGGTGAGTACACAGTAACACCAGACTATGCTAGGCTCTTACTACAGACTTACTGTGTTATATGAGCCATGGTGAGCACACAGTAACACCAGACTATGCTAGGCTCTTACTACAGACTTACTGTGTTATATGAGCCATGGTGAGTACACAGTAACACCAGACTATGCTAGGCTCTTACCTCAGACTTACTGTGTTATATGAGCCATGGTGAGTACACAGTAACACCAGACTGGGCTAGGCTCTAACTACAGATCTACTGTGTTATATGAGCCATGGTGGGTACACATTAACACCAGACTATGCTATGCTCTTACTACAGACCTACTGTGTTATATGAGCAGTGGTGAGTACACGTTAACCCCAGACTATGCTAGGTTCTTACTACAGACATACTGTGTTATATGAGCCATGATCAGTACACAGTAACCCCAGACTATGCTAGGTTCTTAGTACAGACCTACTGTGTGATATGAGCCATGGTGAGTACACAGTATCACCAGACTATGCTAGGTTCTTACTACAGACCTACTGTGTTATATGAGCCATGATGAGTACACAGTAACACCAGACTATGCTAGGTTCTTACTACAGACCTACTGTGTGATATGAGCCATAGTGAGTACACAGTAACACCAGACTATGCTAGGTTCTTACTGCAGACCTACTGTGTTATATGAGCCATAGTGAGTACACAGGTACATTAGAATATGCTAGGCTCTTACTACAGACCTACTGTGTTATATGAGCCATGGTGAGTACACAGTAACACCAGACTAGGCTAGGTTCTTACTACAGACCTACTGTGTTATATGAGCCATGGTGAGTACACAGTAACATTAGACTATGCTAGGCTCTTACTACAGACCTACTGTGTTATATGAGCCATGGTGAGTACACAGTAACACCAGACAATGCTAGGTTCTTACTACAGACCTACTGTGTTATATGAGCCAGAGTGAGTACCCAGTAACATGAGACTATGCTAGATTCTTACTGCAGACCTACTTTGTTATATGAGCCATGGTGAGTACACAGTAACATTAGACTATGCTGGGCTCTTGCTACAGACCTACCGTGTTATATGAGCCATGGTGTGTACACAGTAACACCAGACTACGCTCGGTTCTTACTACAGACCTACTGTGTTATATGAGCCATGGTGAGTACACAGTAACACCAGACTAGGCTAGGCTCTTACTACAGACCTACTGTGTTATATGAGCCATGGTGAGTACACAGTAACACCAGACTATGCTAGGCTCTTACTACAGACCTACTGTGTTATATGAGCCATGGTGAGTACACAGTAACACCAGACTAGGCTCGGTTCTTACTACAGACCTACTGTGTTATGAGCCATGGTGAGTACACAGTAACACCAGACTATGCTAGGCTCTTACTACAGACTTACTGTGTTATATGAGCCATGGAGAGTACACAGTAACACCAGACTAGGCTAGGCTCTTACTACAGATCTACTGTGTTATATGAGCCATGGTGTCTACACTGTAACACCAGACTAGGCTAGGCTCTTACTACAGACTTACTGTGTTATATGAGCCATGGCGAGTACACAGTAACACCAGACTACGCTAGGTTTTTACTACAGACCTACTGTGTTATATGAGCCATGGTGGATACACAGTAACACCGGACTATGCTAGGTTCTTACTACAGACCTACTGTGTTATATGAGCCATGGTGAGTACACAGTAACACCAGACTATATGCTAGGTTCTTACTACAGACCTACTTTGTTATATGAGCCGTGGTGAGTACACAGTATCACCAGACTATGCTAGGTTCTTACTACAGACCTTCTGTGTGATATGAGCCGTGGTGAGTACACAGTAACACCAGACTATGCTAGGTTCTTACTACAGACCTACTGTGTTATAAGCCATGGTGTGTACACAGTAACACCAGATTAGGCTAGGCCCTTACTACAGACCTACTGTGTTATATGAGCCATGGTGGGTACACAGTAACATTAGACTAGGCTCGGTTCTTACTACAGACCTACTGTGTTATATGAGCCGTGGTGAGTACACAGTAACACCAGACTAGGCTAGGCTCTTACTACAGACCTACTGTGTTATATGAGCCATGGTGAGTACACAGTAACATCAGACTAGGCTCGGTTCTTACTACAGACCTACTGTGTTATATGAGCCATGGTGAGTACACAGTAACACCAGACTATGCTAGGTTCTTACTACTGACCTACTAAACATAATTAGTCTGTTTGTTATTGGATGACTTGGAAGAACATGCCCTTCGGTCTGTCTGTTATTGGATGAAATTGGAAGAACATACCCTCCAGTCTGTTATTGGATAGAGTTTGGAAGAACATGGCCTTCAGTCTGTTATTGGATAGAGTTTGGAAGAACATGGCCTCCAGTCTGTTATTGGATAGAGTTTGGAAGAACATGGCCTTCAGTCTGTTTGTTATTGGATTGAGTGTGTTAGTTAATGGATTGAATGGGAAGAACATGCCCTCCAGTCTGTCTGTTATCAAATAGTGATGAAAGTATCAGAGACCTTACAGGACCTGATAAAATTGTAGTATATTAACAGGACTTGATACACTGGTAGTATATTTTGTAACACCCATTATAATGTTGTATATCCTAGCGGGGTTGGAAAACTTTATGTCTTGGGATGGTCTAAATTTGAAGGGAAGGAGGGAGGGAATTTGGCTTAATGTCACACTCAAGTTTGTTTCACTCATATGGTGACAGTCAGTTTGGTTGGTGGAGGAAGCCGGAGTACCCGGAGAGAACCACCGCCCTTCGGCAAGTAACTGACAAACTTTCACACATGGACTAGCTGGGCTCGAACCCATGCCGGTTCAGCGGTGTGAGGCTAGCGGTCACCAGTGAAGCGCCTTAGACCACTCGGCCACCGAGGGCCCGGTCTAAAATTGACAGCTTTTTACTACTACTATGTAGTACCTGAGTACACAGTAACACCATGAGCCAAGGTGAGTACACAGTAACACCATGAGCCAAGGTGAGTACACAGTATCTTTGCAGTTCTTGGAATAAATAACATATTCATGCCATAGTATATAGCCTCAGTTTACATGAAGATGGATGTTTCTGTTTCAAAGTCTGAAAATGTTGTTTGAAAAATTAGAAGAAATAGGGTACACATTAACACCATGAGCCAAGGTGAGTACACATTAACACCATGAGCCAAGGTGAGTACACATTAACACCATGAGCCAAGGTGAGTACACAGTAACACCATGAGCCAAGGTGAGTACACAGTAACACCATGAGCCAAGGTGAGTACACATTAACGCCATGAGTCAAGGTGAGTACACATTAACACCATGAGCCAAGGTGAGTACACATTAACACCATGAGTCAAGGTGAGTACACATTAACACCATGAGCCAAGGTGAGTACACATTAACACCATGAGCCAAGGTGAGTACACATTAACACCATGAGCCAAGGTGAGTACACATTAACACCATGAGCCAAGGTGAGTACACATTAACACCATGAGCCAAGGTGAGTACACATTAACACCATGAGTCAAGGTGAGTACACATTAACACCATGAGCCAAGGTGAGTACACATTAACACCATGAGCCAAGGTGAGTACACATTAACACCATGAGTCAAGGTGAGTACACAGTAACACCATGAGCCAAGGTGAGTACACAGTAACACCATGAGCCAAGGTGAGTACACATTAACACCATGAGCCAAGGTGAGTACACATTAACACCATGAGCCAAGGTGAGTACACAGTAACACCATGAGCCAAGGTGAGTACACAGTAACACCATGAGCCAAGGTGAGTACACATTAACACCATGAGCCAAGGTGAGTACACATTAACACCATGAGCCAAGGTGAGTACACAGTAACACCATGAGCCAAGGTGAGTACACATTAACACCATGAGCCAAGGTGAGTACACATTAACACCATGAGCCAAGGTGAGTACACATTAACACCATGAGCCAAGGTGAGTACACATTAACATCATGAGTCAAGGTGAGTACACAGTAACACCATGAACCAAGGTGAGTACACAGTAACACCATGAGCCAAGGTGAGTACACATTAACACCATGAGTCAAGGTGAGTACACAGTAACACCATGAGCCAAGGTGAGTACACATTAACACCATGAGCCAAGGTGAGTACACAGTAACACCATGAACCAAGGTGAGTACACAGTAACACCATGAGCCTAGGTGAGTACACATTAACACCATGAGTCAAGGTGAGTACACAGTAACACCATGAGTCAAGGTGAGTACACAGTAACACCATGAGTCCAGGTGAGTACACAGTAACACCATGAGCCAAGGTGAGTACACATTAACACCATGAACCAAGGTGAGTACACAACACCATGAGCCAAGGTGAGTACACAGTAACACCATGAGCCATGGTGAGTACACAGTAACACCATGAGCCAAGGTGAGTACGCAGTAACACCATGAGCCAAGGTGAGTACACAGTAACACCATGAGCCAAGGTGAGTACACAGTAACACCATGAGCCAAGGTGAGTACACAGTAACACATGAACGAAGGTGAGTACACAGTAACACCATGAGCCAAGGTGAGTACACAGTAACACCATGAGCCAAGGTGAGTACACAGTAACACCATGAGCCAAGGTGAGTACACAACACCATGAGCCAAGGTGAGTACACAGTAACACCATGAGCCAAGGTGAGTACACAGTAACACCATGAGCCAAGGTGAGTACACAAGACCATGAGCCAAGGTGAGTACACAGTAACACCATGAGCCATGGTGAGTACACAGTAACACCATGAGCCACGGTGAGTACGCAGTAACACCATGAGCCAAGGTGAGTACACAGTAATACCATGAGCCATGGTGAGTACACAGTAACACCATGAGCCAAGGTGAGTACACAGTAACACCATGAGCCAAGGTGAGTACACAGTAACACCATGAGCCAAGGTGAGTACACAACACCATGAGCCAAGGTGAGTACACAGTAACACCATGAGCCAAGGTGAGTACACAGTAACACCATGAGCCAAGGTGAGTACGCAGTAACACCATGAGCCAAGGTGAGTACACAGTAACACCATGAGCCAAGGTGAGTACACAGTAACACCATGAGCCAAGGTGAGTACACAGTAACACCATGAGCCAAGGTGAGTACACAGTAACACCATGAGCCAAGGTGAGTACACAGTAACACCATGAGCCAAGGTGAGTACACAACACCATGAGCCAAGGTGAGTACACAGTAACACCATGAGCCATGGTGAGTACACAGTAACACCATGAGCTACGGTGAGTACGCAGTAACACCATGAGCCAAGGTGAGTACACAGTAACACCATGAGCCAAGGTGAGTACGCAGTAACACCATGAGCCAAGGTGAGTACACAGTAACACCATGAGCCAAGGTGAGTACACAGTAGCGCCATGAGCCAAGGTGAGTACGCAGTAACACCATGAGCCAAGGTGAGTACACAGTAACACCATGAGCCAAGGTGTACACAGTAACACCATGAGCCAGTAACACCATGAGCCAAGGTGAGTACACAACACCATGAGCCAAGGTGAGTACACAGTAACACCATGAGCCATGGTGAGTACACAGTAACACCATGAGCCAAGGTGAGTACGCAGTAACACCATGAGCCAAGGTGAGTACACAGTAACACCATGAGCCAAGGTGAGTACACAGTAACACCATGAGCCAAGGTGAGTACACAGTAACACCATGAGCCAAGGTGAGTACACAGTAACACATGAACGAAGGTGAGTACACATTAACACCATGAGCCAAGGTGAGTACACATTAACACCATGAGCCAAGGTGAGTACACAGTAACACCATGAGCCAAGGTGAGTACACAGTAACACCATGAGCCAAGGTGAGTACACAGTAACACCATGAGCCAAGGTGAGTACACAGTAACACATGAGTCAAGGTGAGTACACAGTAACACCATGAGTCCAAGGTGAGTACACAGTAACACCATGAGCCAAGGTGAGTACACAGTAACACATGAACAAGGTGAGTACACAACACCATGAGCCAAGGTGAGTACACAGTAACACCATGAGCCATGGTGAGTACACAGTAACACCATGAGCCAAGGTGAGTGAACAAGGTGAGTACACAGTAACACCATGAGCCAAGGTGAGTACACAGTAACACCATGAGCCAAGGTGAGTACACAGTAACACCATGAGCCAAGGTGAGTACACAGTAACACATGAACGAAGGTGAGTACACATTAACACCATGAGCCAAGGTGAGTACACATTAACACCAGACTGTCCGGTAAGATATTATGGTACTCTTCACCTTGACCCTTTGTTTACCGACGGAATTTAATACAGGATTCAACATTGCCATGAACATGATGTTTTCCCTGCACTGCTCTCCATCGTATTCCTAGAATTGTTATTGCTGTGTGGTACATGATTATAGTAATCAGTAGTCAGTCAGGTTAGTCAGTGTAACAGATGGTTCTCTGACATACTGGTTATATGCTGGTTACGTACTTCCTTTATTGATTTGTGCTGGGGTTGTCTCACTTTGATAAGCCTGCAGTTCTGTGGATTTCCAGTGGGAAACTATGTTATTATATTGAGCGTTTTGTTCTCTCTGATCTAACTGATAGTTGATACATATTAAATTTGTTCCCTTCTGTCAATTGATTTTTCTAGAGAAAAGGTCAGAATTATCTGTAAAGAGATTTGTAGCTCTGATCGTGACAATAAAAAACAGGTGACCTTTTGAAGAGTTCTACCTGATGTTCTTCCAAGTGTCTGGTGGAAATGGATTCCCAGTACCTGACCATGGCAGATTGACTCTCGGGCTCTGTAAACACTCTGAGGGGATCAATAAAACCTGTGATATTGCTAGATGATTATCACAGCTGATGGATGTTATAAATGAGCCACTTATCATGTTCCACCATGTGGACCCTTACTGCTATCCTGTAGGTTAGATGTGCTCTGAATCATGAATATTCCATTAATTGATCTGGTGTATGATGGTAACAGCTAGTTAAGGGATGCCAGTCCTGTCCATATATATAGTTAGTTATACATGTATGTAGATATAGCAGGAATGGATTACACAGACATGACAGATCTATGATGATGTATACTGGTAATCTGTCATGTCTGCTACATCCATTAATATCAGTAAGTTGTCATGCTGGTTACATTCATTGGTCTCATAACTACTGTGGGCCTGGAGTGGCTCAAATATAGTCCGGCACATTGACCAGTCTATGGTATGGTGGTGGAGGGAATGTACTAGATGTCCTGTACCACAGCAGTCCTGGGTGGTTTGATACTGAACAGGCATGACAGGTTAGAGCGAACTCTACATGGAGGTAAAAAAGGTGAATCTTTGTTCAATAACATCTGATTTATTCATCCTAACACTCCAAAGTCTTCAGCCGACTTAGCTTATATATTGTTATGTCACTTAGCTTATATATTGTTATGTCACTTAGCTTATATATTGTTATGTCACTTAGCTTATATATTGTTATGTCACTTAGCTTATATATTGTTATGTCACTTAGCTTATATATTGTTATGTCACTTAGCTTATATATTGTTATGTCACTTAGCTTATATATTGTTATGTCACTTAGCTTATATATTGTTACGTCACTTAGCTTATATATTGTTACGTCACTTAGCTTATATATTGTTACGTCACTTAGCTTATATATTGTTATGTCACTTAGCTTATATATTGTTACGTCACTTAGCTTATATATTGTTATGTCACTTAGCTTATATATTGTTACGTCACTTAGCTTATATATTGTTACGTCACTTAGCTTATATATTGTTACGTCACTTAGCTTATATATTGTTATGTCACTTAGCTTATATATTGTTACGTCACTTAGCTTATATATTGTTACGTCACTTAGCTTATATATTGTTATGTCACTTAGCTTATATATTGTTATGTCACTTAGCTTATATATTGTTACGTCACTTAGCTTATATATTGTTATGTCACTTAGCTTATATATTGTTACGTCACTTAGCTTATATATTGTTACGTCACTTAGCTTATATATTGTTATGTCACTTAGCTTATATATTGTTATGTCACTTAGCTTATATATTGTTACGTCACTTAGCTTATATATTGTTATGTCACTTAGCTTATATATTGTTACGTCACTTAGCTTATATATTGTTACGTCACTTAGCTTATATATTGTTATGTCACTTAGCTTATATATTGTTACGTCACTTAGCTTATATATTGTTACGTCACTTAGCTTATATATTGTTACGTCACTTAGCTTATATATTGTTACGTCACTTAGCTTATATATTGTTACGTCACTTAGCTTATATATTGTTACGTCATAACATTGATTTTCCACTGAAAGTCTGCATAGTCTAAATTTCAATAGAGAACAAAACACGTGTATTAATATTCTGCAAATTAGATAGCAGACGATGCAGATATACATGTCTTTGGTCACCAATGACAGATGTCACTCAGTTTGATATATTCTGTTTTATCTCCCATTTACAAATGTAGATGATGATGATGATTCATTTATTTAAGGTGGGTAACTCGGTATACAAAATACACTGTTCTCCCACAAGGCCATCAAAAAATAATAATAATAATACAATTTACATTAAAAGAATAATAACCTGACAAAGAGAGGTAGGTCTCCCTAACCAGCTGAAGGGTGATAGACAGTGTGAGGACCATAATGTTCATCATTCAGTGCTCAACATCCCGTGACACATGTCCAGCTAATCATATCATAGTTAGTTATATATCATCGCTATATGGTCGAAATAGTGCTGAACGCAACAACATTCCGTGTATGGTAAGGAATTTAATAAGTCTATAACTCCAAAACCCACTTTAGAACTAAACACAAAATACATTATGTCTATATTCAGCTCATAATTGTTCAAAACTCATCACAATTGTTATGATCCTGCTGCTCGGGCAGATGTAGACAAAAGATAATGGCCTTCAGCACTTCAGTCTGTCTGTTGATTGAGTGGGGAGAACATGGCCTTCAGTCTGTTTGTTATTGGATTGAGTTGGAAGAACATGCCCTTCAGTCTGTTTGTTATTGGATTGAGTTGGAAGAACATGGCATTCAGCCTGTGACAGACTGAAGGCCATGTTCTTCCAACTCAATCTAATGACAAACAGACTGTCTGTTATTGAATTGAGTTGGAAGAACATGCCCTTCAGTTTCTTTGTTTTGGGTTTGAGTTGGAAGAACATGCCATTCACTTCAGTCTGTTAGTTATTGGATTGAGTCTGTTAGTTATCGGATTGAGTTGGAAGAACATGGCCTTCAGTCTGTCTGTTATTGGATTGAGTTGGAAGAACATGGCCTTCAGTTTGTTTGTTGTATTGAGTTGGAAGAACATGGCCTTCAGTCTGTCTGTTATTGGATTGAGTTGGAAGGACGTGGCCTTCAGTCTGTCTGTTATTGGACTGAGTCTGTTAGTTATTGGATTGATTTGGAAGAACATGGCCTTCAGTCTGTTTGTTATTGGATTGAGTTGGAAGAACATGGCCTTCAGTCTTTCTGTTATTGTATTGAGTTGGAAGAACATGGCCTTCAGTCTGTCTATTATTGGATTGAGTTGGAAGGACATGGCCTTCACTCTGTCTGTTATTGGATTGAGTTGGAAGAACATGGCCTTCAGTCTGTTTGTTTTTGGATTGAGTTGGAAGAACATGGCCTTCAGTCTGTCTGTTATTGGATTGAGTTGGAAGAACATGGCCTTCAGTCTGTCTGTTATTGGATTGAGTTGGAAGAACATGGCCTTCAGTCTGTCTGTTATTGGATTGAGTTGGAAGGATATGGCCTTCAGTCTATCTGTTATTGGATTGAGTCTGTTAGTTATTGGATTGAGTTGGAAGAACATGGCCTTCAGTCTGTCTGTTATTGTATTGAATTGGAAGAACATGGCCTTCAGTCTGTTTATTATTGGATTGAGTTGGAAGAATATGGCCTTCAGTCTGTCTGTTATTGGATTGAGTTGGAAGAACATGGCCTTCAGTCTGTCTGTTATTGGATTGAGTTGGAAGAACATGGCCTTCAGTCTGTCTGTTATTGGATTGAGTTGGAAGAACATGGCCTTCAGTCTGTCTCTTATTGGATTGAGTTTGAAGAACATGGCCTTCAGTCTGTCTGTTATTGAATTGAGTCTGTTAGTTATTGGATTGACTTGGAAGAACATGGCCTTCAGTCTGTCTGTTATTGGACTGAGTTGGAAGA
Organism: Hanleya hanleyi; assembly: GCA_036873755.1. Taxonomy (NCBI): domain Eukaryota; kingdom Metazoa; phylum Mollusca; class Polyplacophora; order Lepidopleurida; family Hanleyidae; genus Hanleya; species Hanleya hanleyi. The sequence goes on along the minus strand of JAVTVY010026661.1, from coordinate 32,818 downwards.
ACTTGGCCTTCAGTCTATCTGTTATTGGATTGAGTTGAAAGAACATGGCCTTCAGTCTGTCTGTTATTGGATTGAGTTGGAAGAACATGGCCTTCAATCTGTTAGTTATTGGATTGGCTTGGAAGAACATGGCCTTCAGTCTGTCTGTTATTGGATTGACTTGGAAGAACATGGCCTTCAGTCTGTCTGTTATTGGATTGAGTTGGAAGAACATGGCCTTCAGTCTGTCTGTTATTGGATTGTGTCTGTTAGTTATTGGATGACTTGGAAGAACATGGAAGTCATGAAAGTATCACAGACCTCACAGGACTTGATAAAATGGTAGTATGTCTTGTAACACCCAGCATCATATTGCATATTCTAGCGGGGTTGGAAAGCTGTATGTCTTGGGATGGTCTAAGATTGACAGCTTGAAATAGATTGCTCGGTTAATTTAAATAGGAAAGTTATGCATTAATAAACAACTTGATCTGGTTACCTAATGAATTAATCAGAGATATTTCTTCATTTAGTTGGTGATCATCTGCTGTAGGTGAATAGTTCAAACCAAACAAGTTCTTATCCATTATTGATTACTAGTTTTCAACTTCTGGAACGCAGCTCAAAGAAGTTTGTCTGCTTATTTGTAATCTGTATTTCTAATATGATTAGAGGAAAAGTTAATAATTAGTATTAGTAATATTAATTAGTATTAGTAATCAGTATTTGTAATTGGTAGTAGTAATTAGTATTAGTAATTAGTATTTCTGATAGTTGGGGTTGTAACTGACAGTGTACCAATCTGAAGTCCAGTTGATCCTTGACCAAGATAAGTATGATAGCAAAATACGAACGTAGCGTGCAAGATCTATGGCGCTACGTTTCGTAACTTGTGTCTAATTCCGCTTAACCCGGGGCTAGGGGCCGTATGAACCCATGTACTTCAAGATCCTCATGGTACTCATATGAACAGTCACAATCAAAAGCGTGACTGAGATACATCATTCTTTAGATGACGACTTACAACGAATATTATGGATTAAGAATACTGATCAGCGATACGGATTTGATATTTTTGGAACATCATGATGTCTTGCCGGCATCATTGAAAGCTGTTGACCGCTTCTCTCTTGCAGGAAACAAGCCTATGTTTATGTATACTATGATTGTCTTTTTGAATTTGGTGCTAATACTGTTATGTGGAAAATGGAATAGGTCTTTGGATTATGGACGCGGATATTCTCTAATGGACGACGGCTGGATTATGAATGACGGACTAGACGCTTTTAATGTACAACCTGCAATTAAATCTACACCTTAACTTTTTCAAAAGACTTCAATTTTGCAATCGTATAATTGAGATTTTTAATATTTCATGAACCATGACTTTTACAGAACTACCTGAAGTTAATTATCTGCCTTATCAGTATGCATGCATGTTCTTGTGGGAGAAGGATTGTGTTTATCTATAAAACAGCCGTTTTCTAATCCATTATATCGGGCTGTACGCATAGCTACAAGTAGATAGTTGAGGGGTCATAACAGTGATCAGGTGATTTATCCAATATCCATTGTTGTAATCTCTTGATCATTCCGTAAAGGAACCTGATCATGTTTTTATTTTCCTTGAACACTTTGGGATAAGAGACCCGATAAACAGGCAGAGGAAGATCTGAAATCCAATGTACATGTACTCCAGAGTGAGGTCTGATCTACATGTATAACTGTTCAAACATGTACACCATGTAGACAGAGACAGTCGGACAGACAGACAGACAGACATTGATCTATGATGTTAACACAACAGGTATTATGTTCTCAGTATTGATCGTTCACTGTTAACAGGTGTACTGTGTATGATATATATTGTCAGCAAGTATACAATATAAGTTCATCTTCTGTGCCAGGCTGGCATTTCCATGACCTATATTATATTATTATCAGTTTTTGGCTATAACTGTCAATTCTTTTAGAGATTTTGTTTATAACCAATAGTATGCGGTAGTTTGGTCATACAAGGTACAAGGTTTGCATCAAATTATTGTTTATGTTTATCAGTGTGGAAAGTCGTTTTGCTAAAAGCATTTGAGCAGCCATATTTTCCTTTCATTAGCATTTTGTGTGTGGCAAATCAGTTTGCTCATAAAAGTGATGAGCGCCCATATTTCGATTATAAATCTTCACCCTCGGGCTCCCGTATTTCATTTCCTCATCAGTCAACTTTCCTTTATGGTGAGCCATTTGGCTGTTACATGTAGGTCAGCAATGGTGAAAGCTGGAGATCAGTTTGTGTTGCATGTATGTGTACTGTAGTAGTTCAGTGTTACATGTAGGTCAGCGGTGGTGAAAGCTAGAGATCAGTGTTACATGTACTGATCAGCAATGGTGAAAGCTAGGGACCCATCTGTGTTATGTGTACTATAGTAGTTCAGAGTTACATGTAGGTCAGCAATGGTGAAAGCTAGAGACCACTCAGCGTTATGTGTACTATAGTAGTTCAGAGTTACATGTAGGTCAGCAATGGTGAAAGCCAGAGACCAGTCTGTGTTTATGTGTACTATAGTAGTTCAGAGTTACATGTAGGTCAGCAATGGTGAAAGCCAGAGACCAGTCTGTGTTTATGTGTACTATAGTAGTTCAGAGTTACATGTAGGTCAGCAATGGTGAAAGCTAGAGATCAGTCTGTGTTATGTGTACTATAGTAGTTCAGAGTTACATGTCGGTCAGCAATGGTGAAAGCTAAAGATCAGTCTGTGTTATGTGTACTATAGTAGTTCAGAGTTACATGTAGGTCAGCAATGGTGAAAGCCAGAGACCAGTCTGTGTTTATGTGTACTATAGTAGTTCAGTGTTACATGTCGGTCAGCAATGGTGAAAGCTAGAGACCAGTCTGTGTTATGTGTACTATAGTAGTTCAGTGTTACATGTACATCAGCAATGGTGAAAGCTAGGCACCCATCTGTGATTGATTGAGTAGTATGGTTTAACGTTGTTTTCCACCTTGTTTCACTCATATCATGACGTCGCCTACGAGAACACGAGAGTGCTCACAGTTCCTATTACTCTGGACACTGATCAGCCCAGCCAGTACAGCACCCGGTCACCCATCCAAGTATTGACCGAGCTTAACTTTGCTTAACTTCGGTTATCTGACGAGAACCGGTGTGTCCAACGCTATAAGCCGTACCAACCCCTCTGTGTTATGTGTACTGTAGTGGTTCAGTGTAACATGTAGGTCAGCAGTGGCAAAAGCCCGAGACCAGTATGTGTTATGTGTACTATAGTAGTTCAGTTTTACATGTAGGTCAGCAGTAGCAAAAGCCAGAGACCAGTCTGTGTTATGTGTACTATAGTAGTTCAGTGTTACATGTTGGTCAGCAGTGGTGAAAGCTAGAGACCAGTCTGTGTTATGTGTACTATAGTAGTTCAGTGTTACATGTAGGTCAGCAATGGTGAAAGCTAGAGATCAGTCTGTGTTATGTGTACTGTAGTAGTTCAGTGTTACATGTAGGTCAGCAATGGTGAAAGCTAGAGATCAGTCTGTGTTATGTGTACTATAGTAGTTCAGTGTTACATGTAGGTCAGCAATGGTGAAAGCTAGAGATCAGTCTGTGTTATGTGTACTATAGTAGTTCAGTGTTACATGTAGGTCAACAATGGTGAAAGCTAGAGACCATTCTGTGTTATGTGTACTATAGTAGTTCAGTGTTACATGTAGGTCAACAATGGTGAAAGCTAGAGATCAGTCTGTGTTATGTGTACTATAGTAGTTCAGTGTTACATGTAGGTCAACAATGGTGAAAGCTAGAGACCATTCTGTGTTATGTGTACTATAGTAGTTCAGTGTTACATGTAGGTCAACAATGGTGAAAGCTAGAGACCATTCTGTGTTATGTGTACTATAGTAGTTCAGTGTTACATGTAGGTCAACAATGGTGAAAGCTAGAGACCATTCTGTGTTATGTGTACTATAGTAGTTCAGTGTTACATGTAGGTCAACAATGGTGAAAGCTAGAGATCAGTCTGTGTTATGTGTACTATAGTAGTTCAGTGTTACATGTAGGTCAGCAATGGTGAAAGCTAGAGACCACTCTGTGTTATGTGTACTATAGTAGTTCAGTGTTACATGTAGGTCAACAATGGTGAAAGCTAGAGACCAGTCTGTGTTATGTGTAGTGTAGTAGTGAAAGCCAGGGACCACTCCGTTATGTGCACTTTAGTGGTTCAGTGTTACATGTACATCAGCAGTGGTGAAAGGTAGAGACCACTCTGTGTTATGTGTACTGTAGTAGTTCAGTGTTGCACCATGTAAGCCTCCCGTCTGTGTCTTGTGTGCTGTCTTCAGTGTTTTATAGGGTGGATGGAGGGTGTCTGGTTCCATGCTGCTTCAAAGATTTCTTCTTGGTTCGTCACAATAGCCCTGTGGAGCTTCTAGGGATTGACTTGGGATGTCGTTGTGCACACCGCAGGTCATGGTAGAATAGGCCTCCGCTCCTCCGAGAGCTTGTCGTGAGAGGCTACTAACTGAAGCTCCCGTGGTTTTTCCGTGTGTGAAAAAGAATAGGACCCCACCCGTGTGGTTTCCGGGTGTGAAAAGGAATAGGACCCAACGTCGTGATATGACTGAAATATAGTTGAAAGCGACGTTAAATCATATCCACTCACTCTATCCAGTGCTGTGTTATTATACAGGTTATCATTGGTCTATCCAGTGCTGTGTTATACAGTTTATCATTGATCTATCCAGTGTTATTATACAGGTTATCGTTGATCTATCCAGTGTTACTATACAGGTTATCATTGATCTATCCAGTGTTATAATACAGGTTATCATTGATCTATCCAGTGCTGTGTTATTATACAGGTTACCATTGATCTATCCAGTGCTGTGTTATTATACGGGTTATCATTGATCTATCCAGTGCTATGTTATTATACAGGTTATCCTTGATCTATCCAGTGCTGTATTATACAGTTTATCATTCATCTATCCAGTGCTGTCATTATACAGGTTGTCATTGATCTATCCAGTACTGTGTTATTATACAGGTTGTCATTGATCTATTCAGTGTTGTGTCATTATACAGATTATCATTGATCTATCCAGTGCTGTGTTATTATACAGGTTATCATTGATCTATCCAGTGCTGTGTTATTATACAGGTTGTCATTCATCTATCCAGTGCTGTGTTATGTACAGGTTATCATTGATCTATCCAGTGCTGTGTTATTATACGGGTTGTCATTGATCTATCCAGTGCTGTGTTATTATACAGTTTATCATTGATCTATCCAGTGCGGTTATTATACAGGTTATCTTTGATCTATCCCGTGCTGTGTTATTATACAGGTTGTCATTGATCTATCCCATGCTGTGTTATTATACAGGTTGTCATTGATCTATCCCGTGCTGTGTTATTATACAGGTTGTCATTGATCTATCCCATGCTGTGTTATTATACAGGTTGTCATTGATCTATCCCATGCTGTGTTATTATACAGGTTGTCATTGATCTATCCAGTGCTGTGTTATTATACAGGTTATCATTGATCTATCCAATGCTGTGTTATTATACAGGTTATCATTGATCTATCCCGTGCTGTGTTATTATATGGGTTGTCATTGATCTATCCAGTGCTGTGTTATTATACAGGTTGTCATTGATCTATCCCGTGCTGTGTTATTATCAGGGTTCGTACAGGTCCGGGAAAACCTGGAAAGTCCTGGAATTTGAAACTAAAAAATCCAGGCCTGGAAAACCTGGAAAATAGAGATTTTGAGGCAAAAGTCATGGAAAAGTCATGGAAAAATAAAACGAGTGAAAATATCAACAAAACCTGCTTTTTGCTCCGAGTTTATTCTGTTTACAAAGTTCTCGCTAAAACCGCCGTCAAAGTATCTCGAAGTCAAGTCTTGTCAGACAGGATGCCTTCTATAGTTATGGTAATTTAAATAATTCACCTTCCAAATTTAATTCGAAAATGGCCGATTTTCCCCGTCGTGATTTTTTCCATCCTAATAAAACGAAAACGGGAGCATTTTCAATATACCCGTGAAACAATAAATTCGAACACTCCCGTTTTCGTCGTGGAGTTCGTGCCGCTGAAAGTGAAGTGAATATGTTACTAAGAATAATTTGTTATGGTCGTACTAAAAACTGCGCAGAACTGCGCGGAGCTTAATTTCAACTGCGCGTGGATTATTTGATGGATTTTTCTTTATTTGCTGACGAGCAGAATATTGATATTAATAAAACAGACAACAAAATCCGCAAAATGAAATCTGTAGACTATATGTCGCTTGAAACGAGAGAGAACGAAATTCAAATGCGCGGAAATTATGTTTCACTGCCCGGAGATTCGCTTCGCTGGAATGGAATCGTTAATATTAGAGCACCTTATCCTACCTTATTCGTTATCATTTCACTTGGATTCATTTGATATGCTTTCTTCAACTGAGTCTTATGTGTGGAATTTCAACTGTCCATAAGTATATATTGGCAGGTATCAATTTTAAATGCGCGGAAATCGTGTTTCACTCCTCTGAGATTCCAGGGCTTGTGTTTTGAGGCGAGTGATTAAGGTTAAGGGATACAATCACTCGCCTCAAAACACAAGCCCTGAGATTCGCTTCGCTCGAACTAAGTCTGATGTGTATGAATTGTATCTGTCCGAACGTAAATTGAGTATAAATTTTAACTGCGCGGAAATCGAGCCTGTGAGCAAATCTGGCATAAAGTTTAACTGCGCGGAAATCCATGGCAGCTTCAGCCCATGCAGATTCTCCTGGATTGAACTACGTCTGATGTGTATGAATTTCAAAAGGCTTGCGTGTATGAATTTCATCTGTGCGAACGTGAACTTGGTATAAATTTCAACTGCGCGGAAATCGAGCCCGTAAGCATATTTGGCATAAAGTTTAACTGGGCGGAAATCCATGGTAGCTTCACCCAACGCAGATTCTCTTAGATTGAACTAAGTCTGATATGTATGAAAAGGCTTGCGTGTATGAATTTCATCTGTCCGACGTGAACTTGGTATAAATTTCAACTGTGCGGAAATCGAGCCTGTAGGGTTCTCATTAGCAGGACACACCTAAGACTTGAAAAATGGAACTTGTTGCTCCCTCGCTTACGCTCAGCATTAAGAGGATAGAACAAGGACTGGTTCGCTCAATGTCAGTTTAATGTGACTGAGTGGGGTGTCATGTCTGCCTACGGCATGATATTTCAGTGGGACAGTACTATAAAATGGCAGCATTAGATCTGCTCTGTTACAAGTAGGTACCCCTGCCCCTCCCCTCCCTTCCCTTCCCCGTCGTGATATAGCTGAAAAAATGTTGAAAGCGACGTTAAACCCTATTCACTCGCTCACTCATTAGCAGGAGGTTGGAGGCGAAAATGCCCGTCAACTGGCCATTTGGCCATTTTGAGGCACCTACTTGATCAATAGAAAATAATTTATCGGCAATTTGAATGATATTTTCGATGTCTCATTTTCTTTAATAAACAGATGATATGGAAGGACAAAGATATAAATGTTTCCCTCTGCTTGTCCCTCTGCTAACTATTACGGGTTTCGGCGTAATAGTTAGTTTGTGCACAACTCCTATGTCGAGGGAGCCATTATTTCATTTCTTTATATCTGTATGATATGTCTCCTACATTTTGACTGCAGCAAGGGAGTAGTTGAGTATTTCATTTGTGCTATGGGGAGATGTCAACAGACATTGATGCTGGTGTTTTATTCACTCACCAATCCAGAAAGACCTTTCCATGTAATAAAATGACAGACGTCAGTGTTTCCAACAACATGTTAATCCAGTTTATAATCAACGAGGAATCAACTTTATGGAGCGGACGAACATAAAATATGCACCCTGATCTCATCGCTGGGTCAGTCACATTGACATCTCACGAGTGACGTTGTAGACAAGTCAATGTACTATACAACCCGATCATCATTGCAGGACTTGGCTTGTACATGTGAAATTTAGACGTTTAGTTTGTATGTATTTTCAATCCTTTACATCGCTGGACATTTCACTTTTTACTTCGTGTTTGATGGATAATGAACCAAACGTCGGCATCACGGTACAGATTTAGCCCGGAAATATGGTCGACTGACTGCAGGCACGTGTCGCAATACTGTCGGGCTATCATCCCTATTGCGGTAATGGAAACTTCCACTGACCCGGCGTTGTAACCCCACAAGGCTTCCCGACAAATCGAATTGGAAGAGTTCACTTTCAAAATAGGGAAGTAAGGCACAAAAGTTTTAAACACGCATATCGCATTTCAACAACAACGTGAAGGCAGATTTTTCTTTCGTTTCGTAGACTATATTTTCTTTGTATTTCATTCTTGAAACTTGCAACTCTGGCGGACAAATTCATGACCTACGCAATTTAATGATAATAATATCAACAACTACACAGGGACTGCTTGAAGTTGAAGAAAAAGAAAAACATTTACGGCGACAGATGACTGATAAAAACTTTTGGGTCGGTAGCTTTTCGATGGGGAGGGTGGGTTTCGCCCAACTGACATATTTTTAAGGATGGCCCAGAGTCTTTTAAATGAACTATGATAGAGATATCAATTCAATTCTTTATTTCTATACATGAATACATACAGAAAATGTTAAAGCTAAGATAAAATATTACATTTACATAATAAAGGTTATATTGTGACCGGACATAATCACCCCAGTCAAGAAAGCCAGTTCATTCCAATTTATAAAATAGGTGGAGGTTGAGGCAGTCCTAGTGGCAGGAGATATTGTGAGCTGTGTTGATCTCTCCAGAAGCATTTCGTACATAAACTGTCCTATTGTTGGGGAAAGGTGGGTGGGTGGGTTAATCAGGAAATAGAATTTTTCGAGGTCAGTTAGTTGCCCAAATAGGTGGCAGGATTTGTTGATGATGTTATTTTAGAATGTTTCGAAGTTTTTTACCACTCGGGCATATACAAACAAAATGATACTCGTCTTCAACGATCTTGTTTGTTTTCTCACACCGTTTACAAAATCGTTTGTTCCGGTCTATTTTCCTATATCTGCCGGTTTCTATCTCGAGCCGATGTGCGCAGATCCTAAGTTTAGTGATTGCCTATAGTTTCGATTTTTTATATAGTTCAAATAAGGAGATATAGAATATGTTTGTTCTATATGTTTGTAGTGAAGTAATTTTTCGGACTCGCGTAGTTTGTCTTGATAGAATTGTATGTATATAGTTTTCAATTTGTCTTTTACTTCTGGGGATATGTGTTTTTTAGTGGGCTGCAGTGGCAAGTCCTCGGCACTGATATTATTTTTCTGCATCATTAATGATGAATAGCTATGCCATCCAATTCCATCGTTTTCTAGTGCTTTGCTACAGAGGACAGCATCTTGAAGAATAGGCCGGTCGTTATTGTTTTCAAGATGCAGCTTGTAGTTCAATATGCTTGCGTGGATATCTATTTATAAGTGGGAATCGTCCAAGTTCCCGTTTCACGGTATGTATCCAAACAGATCTCTACCAGTGCAAACGATCTCTACCCGTAATGAAATTATCTCTACCGGTGCGTGAAGCGATAAATTGTTAGATGTTCGAGAGGAGCATGTCCGGTCAATGCAAAATAATCAGCCAAGCACCGAAAAGGTCTGTGAACCACATAGCACAGCGTACCCATATGAGTATCTAGATTTATAGCACGTGTAAGCTAAAGCCTGATGTCTTTTCGTTATTTTTTAATTTGGGACACAGGATTGCTATGCCGATTAGGAGAATCGACTCCATCATAAAAGAATGGTCTATTTTAGGGCATATCTGACTGTACACCAGCTGTGTTTGTCCCTTTAATTATGGCTTATTGTTCAAGTAACTGAAATAATTAAGCCTCAAAGTCGTCCTGTTTGATTGGGAGAAGAATTTCAATCAAAATCACTATTCATTTTACAACGATCTCTACCATGAGTTTGTGATATGCATGTTTTTCTGTGTTGAAGTTGACAACGATCTCTATCAGCGCTTACAGTGTTGGGATAGGCCTACTCTGGGAGATTTATAAGCTGAAACCAATGGGTCTACAAGGAAAATCAATAGAGACAAAATCATATTACCATGTTAGGTCGATCCCGCTCTCTAAAATGAAGATAAAAGCGGTCGTTTGCTAAAAGTAACTTGTTATTTATCTAATTTAATAGGCCAAATATCTGTCACGCTACTGAAACAACATTGACTGGTTCTTAAAATGGCATATTAATTAAAGGACGTGGAACAATAGATAGATTAATGCGCCTGAAGTTTTGGAGCATTGGTTTCGAAGGAATCAAAGCTATTGAGCAAAAACGCCCCTTTTTTCCTCCATTTTATAGAGCGGGATCGCTCAAACATGGCAATATGATTTTGTCTTTATTGATTTTCATATATATTTATTGATAAGGGTCTCCCTAACATGATTACGTTGGGGGAAAAGAACAATGTGCTATCAACACACTGATGCTTTTGGCAAAAAGATACATTTACCGGTACACAAATAAAGGCGATTTGAAATTGGAAAAAAAAGAGATGATACGATAAGGCGGCATTTTGGCCTATACGTGGTGCTGTTCAAATCGAAAAAATAAAATGACTCCATTTAGATCCTTTTTTTTTCAGGAAATAGCACATGATACGGATTCCAATTTCATGTCATAATTATACGTAATCATAAAGCGATCCAGGTAGAACTTTCACATATTGTGTACATATATTTTCTATTGCCGTAACACAATTATTTTAGGACATTTCATCTTTCCGATGAGAGATGTTATCAGGGGAGTTAATGACGTCGCGAAAACTATGGAAATAGGAACACTCAAAGTTTTTTACATAAAAAAGTGGATCGAAGACCCACACTTTTTATTCGATGATAAAAAGATCGCATGACGGGGAAACAGTGTTCAAAATATCAGCATAGCTCACATGATGGTTTCTGAGTTTGGAGATTGTTTCGTAGTCTTAAAATGCAGTTTTCAACGCCATAGATTTGAATTAAATGTAAAGTCATATAAAATTTATTCATTTATTATCGACTTTCCGGTGTGTTTATGATCCAATAAAAAAAACAATGCATGCGGATATATCTGTAGGCCTATGCTTTGAATTCCTTGCCTTGCTGCCCTGAAAATGTATTTTCCATGATTTTGGCAAAAACACCTGTGACGTGGTGATATTCGCGGGTATATACAGAAAAATCTAGATCTAAGACCATTTAATTTATTTAAGTTCTACTGATCAACACCCCCGCCATTCACATCACAAAATCTAGGGTTGGCCACTGGACTCGACAACGTTTCCACTCTCAGAAAGTGTTAAATTGAAATTGTTGTATGTAACACTATAAATGTCTGAGAATTGACAAAAAGCCTTGAAAAAAAAGAAGTTTTATATCCCACATTATATTCCAGTATGATGAGCAATACAACACTATACAAGTGTTAAATTCAGCCTAGTAAAGTGTAGCATAATGTTAGATATTTTTTCAACACTTTCTGAGAGTGTTACAAATATAACAGTTTATATGATGGTGTAACACCTCGGACATTAATAATGTTAAATAAAACGCTTTCATTTTAAGAGTGTTGAGATCATCTTCATTATATCAAGCCAATTTCTTCGTTCTCACTTCGAACCTTCGGACTAAGGTCATGCACATTGTGTACCGGTACGTAATTTTCCGAGCTCCCAATGACGAGACCGAACTGACTCGATCATCTTTCTTGCATGCGTGCGCAACTTGGCATCAGACAAATCCGCACAATATATCTCTGGTTCTAGGCCTGTTCATACGACTTGATTTGCAGATCTTTGTCCAACACTTTCCATGCACCGAACCTGTAGAGATAGTTGTCCGGAATTGGTAGAGATCGTTGTAATTGTAATTTTCGAAAAGTACATTGTGCACACATATTTTCACATAAACTTGCTGATTTTACCTGTATATGTGAAATCTGACTGGAATTTGACAATCTTTCTTTATAAAGTAGCCCCTTTCTATCAGAATTTCAATTCAAGACATTAAAGACCGGTAAATTTCATCACATTCTCAATACTGATTCGTCGATGGGGCGATCGGTGTCCCTGATTATGAAATAATCAGAGGACGCACGTTTGAAACAAGAACGAAATATATTTCCTCGTATATTGAGGCGTACGCTGCGCTATATCATTCCGAGTATTACTCAGGTCTTCCTGGCAAAATAAGCTAAAATTGGTACATACCACTGCTCGTAAACCCGTAATATTAGCTGGTGGAGATCGTTGTGCAGATGGTAGAGATCGTTTGCACTGGTAGAGATCTGTTTGGATACATACCGTGCGTTTGCAGGCAATATTCACCGATTTTTTTCCAACTTGAAGATTTAATTTGCAAAATTTTGTGTGGACTTCTTCGAAGGGTTCAGAGTCTAAGTTTGTGAAAAATTTATTGATATCATTGTTTCGCAGTTTGCCTAGGAAATATCAAGCATAATACACGGTGATCAATAGATCACAACGATCAGGGTGAAGCGGTCCGCCATTTTGGATCTTCCGTGAAAATCAGCGTCGCATATAATTCGAACACAAGCGTTTTTCTGGAATTAGCGTGACAAATAATTCGAAAGTAGCCAATTTTTACCCCTCAGCCCATAGGGCTGTGGGGTCTTGTCGTTGCCATGTACGTACGTCCGTCCGTCCTAGCGTCCGTCCGTCCTGGCGTCCGTCCGTCCTGGCGTCCGTCCGTCAACATTTTCTTGTCCGCTAAATATCTTCAGATCTATGAAGTCAGGCCTGACCAAACTTTGGTGAGAGCTTCCTGAATGTTGACAGATGAAATGATTAGATTTTCAGATGGCTATGATGATGTCATGATTTTTAATTATTTTTATTATTATTTATTGATGGCGTAGCTTTTGCACTGTTATCTATGCCCATCAACATGTTCTTGTCCGCTGAATATCTGCAGATCTATGAAGTCGGGTCTGACCAAACTTTGGTGAGAGCTTCCTGAATGTTGACAGATGAAATGATTAGATTTTCAGATGGCTATGATGATGTCATGATTTTTAATTATTTTTTTTATTATTTATTGATGGCTTAGCTTCTGCACTATTATCTATGCCCATCAACATGTTCTTGTCCGCTGAATGTCTGCAGATCTGTCAAGTCGGGCCTGACCAAACTTTGGTGAGAGCTTCCTGAATGTTGACAGATGAAATGATTAGATTTTCAGATGGCTATGATAATTTCATGATTTTTTATTTTTTTAAATTTTTTAATTTATTGATGGCTTAGCTTTTGCACTGTTATCTATGCCCATCGGGACCCTTGGTTGCATGTTTCGTTGTGAATTTTGAAGGTTCCCTGATACAAGAAAGCCTGGTCCATTCATGATTATTATTGAATGAAGGACAACATTTTTCTTAAATTTTGCTATTAAATCATTCTATTCTACATCATATGATTTATTCTAAAACTTTTGCATGAACCATATTTGTGTCCACACATTTAACTGGTACAACATAATGCTTCAATTTTTGTCACCAAACATGTTACTGCACCTTGGAAATTATGTAAAACGAGTGATTAGGAGAGCCCATTTTTAGCCTGACTGTATGCAGTTTTGAATCCGTTTGCATACCTGGAGCCCCCCCCCCCCCCCCAAATAATGATAAGGGTTGGCCTGTGTCAATAAGTGTGTTTACTTATCACACTTGTGCAATGCATAAATTGCCACTGATAAAGCTACACTTCCTTGCATGCTGTAATCCCAGCACATCACTCATGTGAAACCGAAGTCTGTTATATACGGTATCCAGGGATTTTTTGCAGGTTCCGATCCCAAACTCCCAGTTCCTTTTCGTAATTCATTATTGAGGGTCCAATTTTTTTAAGTGAATTTCGGCGCAAAGAGCCTGTGATCAATCACAAAACAGAGGTTTATTAACATGAAATTCAATACCCAGCTATGCAATCGGATCGATATTGAGGCTTCCAGAAGCTTTTTCTAGGAGTATTTCCTTCAGAAATCTTTTCAAATTGAACAAAAACAACACTTTCGTTTTTTGTTTCATTTGAGTTTTGGGTGCCCATATGTTTTCCAAAACTAAACTGGCTCTAGATGCAGCCCTGATCCTACTTGACTGAAAAAAAAACAGGCTGAGGGGTCCACGCACCTTTTAGGTGCTTGCCTGCAATTCATGTTAAAGTTGCGAGTTTCATCACAATTGTTTGTTATTGTGGGACATTTTTGATTCAATTATGTATGGCATTTGCATATTAAAATTAGGGCATGCAGCCAAATAATGGCATTGACTTCGCAGGATATCCACCATCAATGAAGATTTTCAGTGTAAAAAATCTTGACATTTCTGGGAAAGCGTGCCGGAAAAGGTCATGGAATTTCCTGAAGTTGGTCATGGAAAGTCATGGAAAAGTCATGGAATTTCAGACATCCTAAGGTGTACGAACCCTGTATTATACATGTTATCATTGATCCATCCAGTGCTGTGTTATTATACAGGTTATCATTGATCTATCCAATGCTGTGTTATTATACAGGTTATCATTGATCTATCCAATGCTGTGTTATAATACAGGTTGTCATTCATCTATCCAGTGCTGTGTTATTATACAGGTTGTCATTGATCTATCCAGTGCTGTGTTATACAGTTTATCATTGATCTATCCAGTGCTGTGTTATTATACAGGTTGTCGTTGATCTATCCAGTGCTGTGTTATTATACAGGTTATCATTGATCTATCCAGTGCTGTGTTATTATACAGTTTATCACTGATCTGTCCAGTGCGGTTATTATACAGGTTGTCGTTGATCTATCCAGTGCTGTGTTATTATACAGGTTATCATTGATCTATCCCGGGCTGTGTTATTATACATGTTCTCATTGATCCATCCAGTGCTGTGTTATTATACGCCCGCCAAAAGGCGGACGTATTATGTGATGGCGGTTTCCGTCCGTCTGTCCGTCCATCCGTCCGTCCGTCTGTCCGTCCCTCGTGTCCGGTCTATATCTGGGACAGTTTTCTATCTACAGTTCTAATTTTTGGTGAGTGGATACCCTATGGGGAGACGATGTGTCGCGTACCAAAATGAAGGTCAAGGTCAGAGGTCAAAGGTCACTGGCCTAAATGAAAGTACTCAAGAGTACTATTGTCTGGAACAGTAATGGATGTGCAATATCGATTCGTTGCTTCAGAATATTGTACATCTATTTCGATTTTCGGGAGTTTCCGACTGCCCGCTAGTGGGCACTCGAGTCCGGGAAGACAAAATATGTACTCAATAACATGAAAAGAGATACGGTGCAATAAGCCTTTTCACGGTTACAAGAATCGGGAGTGATCTAGAGTTCGCTGTGTGAAATGAGTTACCTGTATCTCTTTATTCAGCATTACAAAGGCATGAAAACAAATACAGTTTGCCATACACTGTTTACCTCTGGACATCGCAGAGAATATTTGAGCTCCTTGATGAAAGCTACCATGAACAATCTTTGTGCTGCTAATTATATGGGCAGGAGGCCCAGGATTTGTTTCCACGTAATTTGCCATTGTTATGAGAGCCGGCAAATAATACCTACATACAAACAATTGCATAATCCATAAACTGGCAAAATAAGAACAGTTAGACCTGGAAACTTCATCCTCACTATAAAACCTATAGTTAACTGTGACCTTTGAAATCCAGTGATGTAAAAAAGCATACACAATCGGAAGCATGAGTGCTGCTAGCTTTACCTGATTGCCTCGTAATCGTACTATGCAATGGATACCAATTTGTTGTCTGTACTGGTCAATAGAAATCCCCATCGTTCTTAGAAATTTAATTTACACGTGCCGTACATGTTAAATTTAGAACTTTCGAGCGTGTTTTCAGCTCCAAATGTGCTCCACTCCAAAGTGTGCTCAACTCCAAGTGTACGCTCAACTCGATTGTACAAACCAGACCTATTAAAATGGCACGGACAATTGACAAATAGGCCAAAATACTTTGAATCTAAGTTGGCCAACTTCGTGTTATAAGAATTCAATTAATTGCCAAATTATGCAACAAATATTTTCTCATTACCAGCATTAAAATGTAAATGTTGTTGCTGAGAAAGGAATTCTGACGAAACATTTTCCTTCAGCTTAAGTTGCAAGCGAGTCCGATGATGGGCTGTAAACAACACAAACAATGATTCAGTTCAAGGACGTAAATACAGCATGGTCTGGTATTTACCAATGAATCAAACCAAGCTTTTTCCCCACGTCGACGGTCGTCCAACTTCACACGTCTGCTTATCATCATGGGCAATGCTGACACTAAAATCCCGCCAGAAGGAAACCACGAGGTGCGGTGGAAACCCTTGTTACCATGTGCATAGTTTACAAAATAAAATTAGACGCATTGCTCTGACAGCACGGCACAATGTGTTGAATATGGGGTCTGGGAATGTCCGACTGGGAATGTCCGACTTCAAGAACCAAAAACATAGTCCACTAATTCACGAGCAGTGTGAACAAAACAAGGTAAAAGATACGACTGGCGATACCGTTAAAATACAGGCCTTCGCCTGATTCATCTAAATATACAAACGTTTTTGGTTGGTTTTATCCCTTCGGAGTTAAAAAATGTGAACTTGCGGATTTTTTTTCCTTTGACCGCATCACTCGTTGGCTGGCCTAATCACACTCATAAGCTGGCCAGATGGCTCTGCGCAGTTATTGGGTCAGGGGTCAGCCGGATATAGTGCGTGTACCAGTGTTGGCAAGCAGCCAAATTTGCTGTACGGCAACAGAGTCTGGGAATAGGGCTTCGCCCTGTTCCAGACAAAAACAGGAAATCACTGAAGTGTTCGTGTCCGGTCTATATCTGTGAACGTTTTCTATCCACAGTTGCAATTTTTTGTGAGTGGATACGCTAGGTGGAGACGATGTGTCGCGTACCAAAATTGAGGTCGCGGTCAGAGGTCAAAGGTCACTGTTGCCTAACATCAGGAAATCATTGATCATTGACAGTTTTCTATCTACAGTTTTAATTTTTGGTGAGTGGATGCCCTAGGGGGGAACAATGTGTTACATACGAAATGTAGGTCAGAGGTCAAAGGTCAGTGTGACGGAAAAATCAGGAAATCATTAAAAATTTCTAATTTTTTGTGAGTGGATTCAATAGGGGGAAATGAGGTGTCGCATACCAAAATATAGGTCAAGGTCGAAGGTCAAAGGTCACTGACCCAAAAATCAGGAAATTATTAAAAATAACATTTCTTTGTGTGAGTAGATACATTAGGGGGACACAATGTGTCACATATCAAAATGTAGGTCAAGGTCAAAGGTCAAGGTCACTGTTACCCCAAAATCATGAAATTGTTAAAAATCATCATTTTTTGAGTCCATTGAGAAATTACGGGTAGCCGTTTTGTCATGTACCAAAATTTAGATCCAGGTCAATCACTGTGACACCAGAATCAAGGTCGAAGGTCACTGTGACCCCAAAATCAGGAAATCATTAAAAATTACTAATATTTGGTGAGTGGATTCAATAGGGGGACATGGTGTGTCACATACCAAAATGTAGATCAAAGGTCAAGGTCACTGACCCCTAAATTGTTAAAAATCATGATGTTTTGTGTCCATTGAGAAATTACGGGGAGATGGTTTGTCATGTACCAAAATTTAGGTCAAGGTCAATAGTCAAGGTCACTGTGACTCCAGAATCAAGAAATCTTTGAAAATTACTTTGTTTTGTGTCCGTAGATTCATTAGGGGGACATGATGTGTCACATACCAAAATGTAGGTCCAGGCCGAACGTCAAGGTCACTGTGACCCCCAAATCATGAAATTCATAAAAATCATGATTTTTTTGTGTCCATTGATACATTGACGGAAGACGAAGTGTTGTGTACCAAAATTTAGGTCAAGGTCAAAGGTCTAGGTAACTGTGACCCCAAAATCAGGAAATCACATTTTCATATGCATGTCGAAGACGAGGTCATGTAATGCGATGTTGCGTTCTGTCCATTCATCCATTAACATTTGTTTCAAGGTATGGAATGGTACCAAACTTTGAGTATACCTTACTCGCATGGCAAAGAGGAGCCATACATTTTGAGATCAATTTGTCCAAGGTCAAAACTGAATCCAGTGTAGCTGACCATATGTGTTAGGTTGGAATATTCAGAGTTCTCTCCCCTACACGTATATGGCAGTCATCCTGTGGAGTTATCTCCCATATTTGAAAAAGCTACATTTAGTTAAACTGTTGTGAAATAAAAACCATACATTAAGTAATTTAACGGGGAGAGGGGTCCTTTATGAACTTCATACCTCTTTATTAACTCAAGAACAAAGGTTTACTTCATCACTTTCTTCTTTCTTCATGAAAAATTATCTTGTCTGAAAGGAATCCATTTGCAGGAAAACTACTCTTTTCTTGTGTTTGACTATTGTCGATTTCAGTCTGGGATATGTGAGCTCTCGGCTCTTGCTTCAAGGTCAACTAGTTACCAAGAGTTAAGCTCGTTTTAGTTTATCATTCAATATAAGATGTTATATATGTTACATTTTCAGAAGCACAAAATTGTAGGCTAGCTACCAATTGGAATCAAGGCTATCGAACAACCTTGAAATTTGGACCAATGTAATTCCAGATACACGGGCGTATATTGAAGCCCCTTGGGCTCTTGTTATACAGGTTATCATTGATCTATCCAGTGCTGTCTGATCACTAATCTTCTTCTCTCTATCTTCCAGAACTATAAGATGGGTTAAAGAAGCAAAGTTAGAAGATGTTGATGTGTATTATGTCCAGGCATGCTGGGCGGGACTACGGTCAGCCTTTGAAGTGGGAATGAACTCTTGAAGAGGTCTGGATGTACCGTCACAGGTTCCACGTCCCAATCTGTCATTTTAATATGTTGGTGTGATGTGGACCAATAATCCAGTTCTACTTGTATAGTCTGTGACTAACCAAGGGAGAGAACTGAGGGAGAGTACTGAGACTGACAGCATGACCTGGAGTACTCGAACTGACAATGTGATGGATCCACTCCAGCAGTCCATGTATGAGATGGACAATATGACCGGACTGGAGACGACCAATGTGACGAGGCTGGTAATGACCAATTCGACGGGGCGGGCAACGGCCAATGTGACTGGGCTAGAGACAACCAATGAAGGTCCTGTTGCTGACAATTCTAGCAGTGCCCTACTTTACATTATCTGTGTGCTATGTTTCTATGCGTTCAGTATTGTCATACTAATGGTGAAGTATGTACGTAGAGAGAGAGAGGAGGCAGATCAACGTAACTTCTTCAACGAATTCATAAAACGGGACAAATTCAACAGTGCACAATATCAGAACCAATTACTGATGCAGAAACTGCTAAAAACGGTCAAAGTTGAGATAACATCCAGATCTCCAGATAGCAACAGGAAGTGTAACCATGACAATGGTGAATCACCAAATAACAGCAGGAAGTGTAGTCATGGCAACGGTGAATCTCTACAACCTGGATATACTGACAATGATTTCTGGACAAACTCTTCCACATCCAGTGTATATGAACTTGCTAAAGGTGAAGCACAAACACGTATCTGACTGACTGTGTTAACCCAGGTGTGAGTGAGTGAGTGAGTGACATAGCTGGTGTACCATATTTATTATGCATATATTTACATATATATGGTATGTGACATCTATAGATTCAGCTCAGTAAACTACACATATCATAATCTCACAATCTGGAAATTGTTTAGTTTGTCAATGATAGAACAAAATGGCCTTCTTTGGTAGACTGGTCTCCTCTCATCACCAATAGTGATACTGTTTCCACAACATTTGTAAGTATATGAAAATATTATCAAAGCAGTATAACTATAAGAGGGAAACTTTCAAAGTCGCTCACGGTGAAGTAGATTGTTGACCATGAAACTGATTATGCTTACACTCTGTGCTTACAATGTATGTGGAGAACCTGTAAACTTAATCTTATAGACTATCATTGCATAAAACTCGCCGTAGCTGAAACTGTTGGACAAATATTTTTTAGGAGCGTACTGATATCTAATTAGAGGGGGGTAAATAGCGATTGCTTTGTCCATCTGCCCGTCCGAATTTTTTGTCTGTGCAATATCTCGGTTAATATTTGATGGACAGGATTGAAACTTGCATGAAATGTGGCCAGTGCCTCGTAGTTGTGCAGTGTAGAGTTTTTTTCGAGTTTCGGTTATATTTTCAAGAGTTATGGCCGTTCGTTGCGGAAATCTCCGTGAATGGGACTTGTCCGGGCTGGATCTTGGTTAATATTGTATGGACAAGTATGAAATTTGCATGATATGTGGTCAGTGCCCCATACTTGTGCAGCATAAATTTTCTCCACATTTTGCGTATATTTTCAAGAGTTATGGCTTTTTGTTCCTGAAATCTCCGTGAATTGGGACTTGTCCGGGCTGAATCTTGGTTAATATTGTATGGACAATTATGAAATTTGCAAATGTGGTCCGTGCCCTGCAGTTGTGCAGCATGAAGTTTCTCCGCATTTCGCGTATATTTTCAAGAGTTCTGGCCCTTCGTCCTTGAAATCTTTGTGAATTGGGACTTTGTCCGGGCTGGATCTCGGTTATTATTGCATGGACAAGTATGAAATTTGCATGATATGAGGTCAGTGCCTTGTAGTTGTGCAAAGTAAAGCGCTTTGTCCGTCGGCCAATACAGAATCGAACAATGGCGGAGCAGTGTCGGACTAATGGGGGAGCAGTGTCGGACTAATGGGGGAGCAGTGTCGGACTAATGGGGGAGCAATGTCGGACTAATGGGGGAGCAGTGTCGGACTAATGGCGGAGCAGTGTCGGACTAATGGGGGGGAGCATACAATTGCTGCTTTCCTGCGTTATATTTTGACCTTTGATAAGAGATCAAGGTCAGTCAAGAGTGAACAGAACCTTTTATTCACCAAGATCAAAACTGAAGATAAATTTGCACCCCAGGTAATTTTGTGTTCACAAGCAAATATCAGATTCAGTTAATGATTCACCTTTGACCTCTAAAAATAGGTCGTCAGAAGTAAACTTGACATGGAGGGCCTTATTAAACATTTCTGCAGAAGATGGAATTCAACATGGAGTTCAGCAAATATTTCAGTTGTCTGGCAATGAATAACAAACCTTTATGAAAAGATGAAATATCTATCGACATTACATGACAATATGGAAGACCCTACATCAACTTGTTCCTTTAATATACTACGTTCAGAAGCAAAGGACTGCTGTTCACATTTGAACCTGTGATGTTTGAGAATATGTCCAGGTCTGTGATGTTTGAGAATATGTCCAGGTCTGTGATGTTTGAGAATATGTCCAGGTCTGTGATGTTTGAGAATATGTCCAGGTCTGTGATGTTTGAGAATAATGTCCAGGTCTGTGATGTTTGAGAATATGTCCAGGTCTGTGATGTTTGAGAATAATGTCCAGGTCTGTGATTTTTGAGAATATGTCCAGGTCTGTGATGTTTGAGAATATGTCCAGGTCTGTGATGTTTGAAAATATGTCCAGGTCTGTGATGTTTGAGAATATGTCCAGGTCTGTGATGTTTGAGAATATGTCCAGGTCTGTGATGTTTGAGAATATGTCCAGGTCTGTGATGTTTGAGAATATGTCCAGGTCTGTGATGTTTGAGAATAATGTCCAGGTCTGTGATGTTTGAGAATATGTCCACGTCTGTGATGTTTGAGAATATGTCCAGGTCTGTGATGTTTGAGAATATGTCCAGGTCTGTGATGTTTGAGAATAATGTCCAGGTCTGTGATGTTTGAGAATAATGTCCAGGTCTGTGATGTTTGAGAATATGTCCAGGTCTGTGATGTTTGAGAATATGTCCAGGTCTGTGATGTTTGAGAATAATGTCCAGGTCTGTGATGTTTGAGAATATGTCCAGGTCTGTGATGTTTGAGAATATGTCCAGGTCTGTGATGTTTGAGAATATGTCCATGTCTGTGATGTTTGAGAATATGTCCAGGTCTGTGATGTTTGAGAATATGTCCAGGTCTGTGATGTTTGAGAATATGTCCATGTCTGTGATGTTTGAGAATATGTCCAGGTCTGTGATGTTTGAGAATATGTCCAGGTCTGTGATGTTTGAGAATATGTCCAGGTCTGTGATGTTTGAGAATATGTTCAGGTCTGTGATGTTTGAGAATATGTTCAGGTCTGTGATGTTTGAGAATATGTCCATGTCTGTGATGTTTGAGAATATGTCCAGGTCTGTGATGTTTGAGAATATGTTCAGGTCTGTGATGTTTGAGAATATGTTCAGGTCTGTGATGTTTGAGAATATGTTCAGGTCTGTGATGTTTGAGAATATGTATATCTGTGATGTTTGAGAATATGTCCAGGTCTGTGATGTTTGAGAATATGTCCAGGTCTGTGATGTTTGAGAATATGTCCAGGTCTGTGATGTTTGAGAATATGTCCAGGTCTGTGATGTTTGAGAATATGTCCAGGTCTGTGATGTTTGAGAATATGTCCAGATCTGCAGTCTGCTTAAGATCAAGGCTCTAGCTCCTTGTAAGGAATGGACTACTGCAAATGACTTTTTGTTTTTATCTTTTCGTGTCTGTTCTGAATGTTTGAGTTTCCATCTACAGTTTCAAAAAAAAATTGTGAAGTGGATACACCAGGAGGAGACGATGTGCAACAAAACTGAGGTCAAGGTCACTGTAGCCCCAGAAATCAGAAAATCGTTGAAAATGGAAAACTTTACATTGCCAAATGGCATTGTAGCCAATTATGTGCAATGACCTTGTTCACAGCTGCTAATTGCGATTTGTACTTCTGTACATTTGACATGTTTGAGGACACATTGGAACAAGAGCCTCATAAACAATATGCACCCACTTACACCTTCAACTACTGCAGAAACCAAAACTTGACAGATCATGATATGGAGTCAATCATGATCCTTCATAAAATCTTAAAATTTGACCTAAGAAATATCAAACTGATTCATCGTCAATTATATATGGTCGTAATGTAGAAAACCTATAGATATAATCCTATGAACAATCACTAAATACAACTTGGGCTAAAAGCGACTGGCATTGATTATGACAATCATCAGTTGTATGAATTAGGATACTATAATCTTAAAACATACCACATTAATTAGAACTCTATAATTTTGGTCAAGGTTGGTGAAGTTGAAGACGCTTCCATCACTGCACTACGGTGAATCTTGGAGAGCCCAAGCCATGATCCCTCTCGGGCTATTGCAAAAACTAGAATTCGACCTTGATGAAACAGGCCAAGGTCAGCGAAATTGGAAAGGTTTCTGGTCAATCAACAGTTTTGTATCAATTTGAAGATCTCGTCAATCCAGAATTTGATCTTTATGTAATAGGTCAAGGTCAGTCATCTTCATTAAGCTTCCGATCCAATTTAGCCAGACAATATTCCTTCAAGAGAGACGGCTTTAAATGAAGATGGACAGACCGGGCACAAAATTGGCCAAGGTCGAAAAACCAATAGACTTCATCATCACAATCCACATCTCTGAAATAAACTTACATAACAGTTTTCAAAGATTTACTGATTTTTGTCCACATTGACCTCAAAATGAATACCCCATTTCTTCTAATTATTCAGACAGCAAAACTTCAGGCATCTACGGAGAGAAATTCTGCTGATATTCTACAAATTTCTCTAGCTAGAAATTGGAATAAATAACATATCCATGCCACAATATTTAGCCAGAGTTGACATAAAGATGGGTTTTTTTTCCTGCTGTCCAGTCTAATATTGCTGTTGAGAAAATTAGAAGTTTGCTATCAACACCCGAACTAGATATGGCACAGGTCAATGTTCTCCAAGATGGTCATTTCCAACGCACCAGGACTGTTATTCTAATCAAAGCTCGCTGTGATGTTTGCCCATTGGACGATGTCACCAGGGTACAACATGAGGCAGCACCTAAAATGTGCAACAACCCCTCAGCCAAACAGTTATAGTCAGTGTATATTGGTACACAATGAATGGAAAATGCATATGTAAAAGCCTGAAAGATTTGGTTGAATGCAGAAGATGCTTTAGCAGTGGCTTGTAAAAGATTAAAATGTGATAAATTCAGTGTGGGATGTTGGATGAATTTGAGAACTATATTAAACAAGAGATCCTGAAGGATCTTGGCGCCCACCATTGTCCGATAATTGTAAGCTAATGACTAGAGGATCTTTTTGTTCATTGTTACTAAGAACAAACGATTGATTTGTAATTTTGTTTACAGAATTTCGAATCTGAGTTTCAGGAGTTTCAAGATTTCTAGAAACTGTACTTATGTCGATTGTTATAATACAAGAGAAATGAGCAAAGTTAGTCTGAAAGTGAATGTACATGTACGGAGGATCCTTCGCCTCCGTTTGACGCTTTGGCATGAGCTATGAAACCTACTTAAGATTTTATACTTAGGAACGAATGCTAATTCTGTTCTGTTTACTGGGCTAGTTTGAGATATCTCTTTTAAGATACCATGCTCGAAAATAGTAAGATGGTACAATACTTAATACTGAAGGGTTCCGGTCCGCGCAGTAATGTTGAAACTTCGAAAGTGCCTGAATCCAGATTATCTCCCTTGGATCGAAACATGCAGTAGTCTACAGTGGAAGAGTTGTGACAGTCACGCTGAGTCACAAGGGTGACGTCCCTTCATGTAGCCGACCCGCCGGCAGACGAAAGGGTGGGGCAGCTCACTTGCTACTGCATGGACTAAAGAAAACTGATTTAAAATTTGAAGAAATACATTTTAATTCCGAATTATTTGAACTCCTTGATACATGTATGGAAGGTGAAGGTATGGATATTCTCTACAGTCAATATATAGAATATGCCCCACCGTTTGATCCGCCGACTCTTGTGATGCAACGTCACATCTCGAGAATACCGTATTAATTGGATTTTCGAATCGGACCAAAAATAAGGTATCTTGCACTACTAGGCCCCATGAAATATTTCCTAAGAATTCACGATAACAATGTTTCAAGGGGAAATTCAAGATGGCCACCTTGTGGCCATATTGGATTTTCGATTCGGGCCACAACTAAACCCTAAGGGGAACCCGTGTACCAAATTTGAGAAAGATCCATGCAGTACTTCCTGAGAAATCACGATAACAAAGTTGAATGGGAAAATTCGAGATGGCCGCCTGTTGGCCATATTGGATTTCCGAATCAGACAAGAAAAGGTATCTTGCACAACCAGACAACAAGGAGAACCTGTGTACCAAATTTAACAAAGATCCATGCGGTAGTTGACGAGAAATCGCAATAAAAAAGTTTCATGGGGAAATCAAAGATGGCCGCCTGATGGACATATTGGATTTTGGAATCGGACCTAGAAAAGGTAGCTTGCACAGCTGTATCATAAGGGGAACCTGTGTATCAAATTTGAGAAAGATCCAGGCACTACTTCCTGAGAAATCACGATAACAAAATTTCATGGGGAAGTCTAAGATGGCCGCCTGGTGACCATATTGGATTTTCGATTCGGACCGAAAAAGACATCTTGCATATCGAGACCCTAAGGGGAACCTGTGTACCAAATTTAAGAAAGATCCATGCAATAGTTCCTGAGAATTGATGATAAAGTTTCATGGGGAAATCCAATATAGCTGCCTGGTGGACATATTGGATTTTCGAATCGGACCAAAAAAAGTTTCTTGCACAACTAGTCGGAGTCCCCAAGGGGAACCTGTGCACCAAATCTGAGAAAGATCCACGCAGTACTTCCTGAGAAATCGCGATAACAAGGTTTCATGGGGAAATCCAAGATGGCTGCCTTGTGGCCATATTGGATTTTCGAATCGGACCAGAAGAGGTATCTTGCACAACTAGATCGCAAGGGGAACCGGTGTACCAAATTTGAGAAAGATCCATGCAGTAGTTCCTGAGAAATCGCGATAACAAGGTTTCATGGAGAAATCCAAGATGGCTGCCTTGTGGCCATATTGGATTTTCGATTCGGACCGAAAAAGGTATCTTGCACAACTAGACCCTAAGGGAACCTGTGTACCAAATTTGGGAAAGATCCATGTAGCACTTCCTGAGAAATGACGATAACAATTTTTCAAGGAGAAATCCAAGATGGCTGCCTGGTGGCCATATTGGATTTTCGAATCGGACCAGAAAAGGTATCTTGCACAACTAAACCCCAAGGGGAACCTGTGTACCAAATTTGAGAAAGATCCATGTAGCACTTCCTTAGAAATGACGATAACAATTTTTCATGGAGAAATCCAAGATGGCTGCCTGGTGGCCATATTGGATTTTCGAATCGAACCAGAAAAGGTATCGTGCACAACTAGACCCCAAGGGGAACCTGTGTACCAAATTTGAGAAAGATCCATGCAGTAGTTACTGAGAAATCGTGATAACAAGGTTTCATGGGGAAATCCAAGATGGCTGCCTGGTGGCCATATTGGATTTTCGAATCGGACCAGAAAAGGTATCTTGCACAATTAGACCCCAAGAGGAACCTGTGTACCAAATTTGAGAAAGATCCATGCAGATCCATGCAGTAGTTCCTGAGAAATCGCGATAACAAGGTTTCATGGGGAAATCCAAGATGGCTGCCTGGTGGCTATATTGGATTTTCTAATCGGACCAGAAAAGGTATCTTGCACAATTAGACCCCAAGGGGAACCTGTGTACCAAATTTGAGAAAGATCCATGCAGTAGTTCCTGAGAAAGCGCGATAACAAGGTTTCATGGGGAAATCCAAGATGGCTGCCTTGTGGCCATATTGGATTTTCGATTCGGATCGAAAAAGGTATCTTGCACAACTAGACCCTAAAGGGAACCTGTGTACCAAATTTGAGAAAGATCCATGCAGTACTTCCTGAGAAATGACGATAACAATTTTTCATGGAGAAATCCAAGATGGCTGACTGGTGGCCATATTGGATTTTCGAATCGAATCAGAAAAGGTATCTTGCACAACTAGACCCCAAGAGGAACCTGTGTACCAAATTTGAGAAAGATCCATGCAGTAGTTCCTGAGAAATCGCGATAACAAGGTTTCATGGGGAAATCCAAGATGGCTGCCTGGTGGCCATATTGGATTTTCGAATCGGACCAGAAAAGGTATCTTGCACAACTAGACCCCAAGGGGAACCTGTGCACCAAATTTGAGAAAGATCCATGCAGTAGTTCCTGAGAAATCGCGATAACAAGATTTCATGGGGAAATCCAAGATGGCTGCCTGGTGGCCATATTGGATTTTCGAATCGGACCACAAAAGGTATCTTGCACAACTAGACCGCAAGGGGAACCTGTGTACCAAATTTGAGAAAGATCCATGCAGTAGTTCCTGAGAAATCTCGATAACAAGATTTCATCGGGAAATCCAAGATAGCTGCCTGGTGGCCATATTGGATTTTCGAATTGGACCACAAAAGTTATCTTGCACAACTAGACCGCAAGGGGAACCTGTGTACCAAATTTGAGAAAGATCCATAAAGTAGTTCCTGAGAAATCGCGATAACAAGAATTGTTTACGGACGGACGGACGAAAACTGGTGATGGTGGGCTAATAATTTGACATATCACGTGCGAAAAATATGACGGAAGATTCTGAACAAAAACAAAAGGATTCAAGCCATTCTTGCTTTGAACCCTAATAATAATCTGAACAATAATCAGTCTTCCGATTTTCAGTGGGAGCCAAGTAATATAGAGTTTTTGATAGGAATACGAAGCTGCGCATGTAAAACTTCTTTTTATTTAATTTAATCAACTTCGACACTAGTCTGGAAGAGATCGCACAGGTGACTAGCACCTATAGTTAAGCAATCTTCCATTAAAACCACACACAGGCACACAGGCACACACACACATTAACAATCATAACACACGTACATAAGGAACAATACAATAAACTATTATAAATATATAAGATATTAAAGAATTGATTCCTTATATATTTATAATATTTTATTGTATTGTTCCTTATGTATGTGTGTTATGATTGTTAATGTGTGTGTGTGCCTGTGTGGTTTTAATGGAAGATTGCTTAACTATAGGTGCTAGTCACCTGTGCGATCTCTTCCAGACTAGTGTCGAAGTTGATTAAATTAAATAAAAAGAAGTTTTTTTTAAAGAAAACTTCTCTGCTCTGGATGCCAGCCATTCACAATCTATTAAAGGGAAACCATACATGTACTACTTTGAAAATATCAGGAACATCAAGTGACAAATATACAGATTATCAAAACACTTCCAATCAGAAATGGCCGAAAAGTTTTCCGTTCAATCAGAGAAACTAGTAGTATACACACTGGGGGTACGAGAACAGCTCCCCAAGGGGAGCGAGCAGACGGCGTGGGGGCGCCCCATCACCTCAAGGGGAGCGCCCCACCC
Organism: Hanleya hanleyi; assembly: GCA_036873755.1. Taxonomy (NCBI): domain Eukaryota; kingdom Metazoa; phylum Mollusca; class Polyplacophora; order Lepidopleurida; family Hanleyidae; genus Hanleya; species Hanleya hanleyi. Next base: position 4,428 of record JAVTVY010026661.1, on the reverse strand, counting down.
CCTCCTCCGCGCATCAAGCACATAAGGATCCACGTAGATAAGTCATTGGCTATTGTTTATCTACGCCGACGCGCGGCTTCGGTGCGCCCGCCGTTGGGCCGGGGAAGGCTCTGAAGCCCATCGCGCGTGGGGGTGCCTAGGGGCAGCGCGGGCAACGGGTCCTCAAGAATGAGTTCGGCGATTGGCTGCAATAGACCCCTTCTGATTTTGCTATTAGAGATACCTTCACTATAGAGTATACCCATCCGGTAACATACCCATGGACGAATACATCGACCAGCTGTTGGCCGAGATGCAAACACCGGAGCCTGTTCAGAGTGTTGTTCACAACATCCTGGATGAGCCGATCCCCAAAGCAGTAAAGCAGCGCTTGCTAAAGCCCTTACTGCAAGCTGCACCAAGCAGTCATCGACCGACACCTCCGCCTCGTAAGGTCAAGGAGAGAAAAAGGAAGAGGATTGTGGAGGAGTTTGACCCGAATCCCCCCTCCAAAACTTTCCGAACTACCCAGGACTACCAGAAGGAGATCCTCGACCTGCTCGATGTTGCAAGCAAGACAGGCGAGCTGGTCTTCAGACGCCGTGGGTCATCGGAAACTACCTACGGGGCTGGCAGATGGATGTGCCTGAGGACCATCCCCTTGGCGCAGACCCAAGAGCTTTCTTGGAGGATGTGCGCCCCCAGATCCACCAGAAACTCACAGAAGAGATTCAGGATCTCAGAGGAGTCAAGTTCCAGCTTGCTATTAGAATCCGGCTTGAAAAAGTGCACCCTGATGGCGTCGTGGAATACACAGAGCCTGTACTCCGCCACAAGCAGGAGGCTGTCCTACAGGCCAGTGAGATCAATGCAGCACTAGACAGAGCATTTCCCAGCATCCAGGCGACGCTCGAGAAATGGACCCAACGAGGCTCAGGATGGGCTGTTGATGAGGTTAGAACGCTCTGGCTGGACATCGCCCGATACCAACCTCTGAGGGGTGGCTCCTACATTACATTGCCAGCAGCGGTGAAAAACAAGCAAGCGGTCATCAACGTGCAGAACAAGGATCATCATTGTCTCCGGTGGGCCTTGAGATCTGCTATGTTTCCTGTAGCCAAAAACCCGCACAGACCTTCAAAGTACCCAATAGATGATGGCCTGGACTTTACAGAAATTGATGCCCCCACACCCATCTCCCAGGTTCCCAAAGTCGAAAAACGGAATAACCTGGCCATCAATGTATTTGGCTGGGACAAGGGTGTCATTGTACATCACCTCAGTAAGCAGTCAGAGTACATAGCCAGGATCAACCTCTTGCTGATCGAGAAGGCTGGCGAGTTCCACTACACCTGGGTGAAGGACATCAACCGGCTCTTGTATGACCAGTCAAAGCACCGGGAGCGCAAACACTTCTGCGAGCGCTGCCTCCACGGCTACACCAGGGAAGACCTGCTGGAGGCCCACAAGCCAGAATGCAATGGTATAGGCCAAACAGCGGTGAGGGTGGAGATGCCTGAAGAGGGTGAAAACAAGCTTGTCTTCCAGAACCACCACAAGCAGCTCCCAGTCCCTTTCGTTATCTACGCCGACTTTGAGGCCCTCACCACAAAGGTCGAGGGCCCCGAGCTTGACCCCGCGAAGAGCGGCACTCGGAAAACACAGCAGCATGAGACCTGCAGCTACTGCTACGTAGTCGTGCGCTGCGATGGGGATACAGAGCCGCCTGTCGAATACCGGGGCCCAAACGCAGCAGAGCATTTCCTCAGGGCAGTACAAGAAGAAGAGCGCAAGGTTAAGGCGGTGCTGGCCAACCCCAAAGCCATGCGGATGACACCAGAGGACAGGCTGGCCTATACCACAGCCACTGTCTGCCACGTGTGTGAGAAGCCACTAGATGGAGATTCTGTTCGCGACCACTGTCACATCACAGGGAAATATCGAGGCGCCGCCCACAACACCTGTAATCTTAAGCTGCGGCTGAACCCCAAGACAACGACCATACCGGTAGTATTCCACAATCTGCGGGGCTATGACTCCCACCTCCTGATGCAGGCCATCTCAAAGGTGAAGGGCATTCCCAACAACACGGAGAAGTACATTTCCTTCTCCCTCGGGCAGCTCCGATTCATCGACAGCGCCCAGTTCCTGCTGGCATCTCTTGACGATCTGATGGCGGCCAACCAACCCGAGGCCTTCCAAATTACGACCCGGCACGAGCTCAGCGGAGAAAGGCGCTCGCTACTGTTACGCAAGGGGGTTTACCCATACGAATACATGGACTCTTGGGAGCGCTTCGCAGAGACCCAGCTCCCACCGAGTGAAGCCTTCTACAGCAAACTCTCAGATGATCACATAGGCGAGGGTGACTACGCCCATGCACAAAAGGTCTGGGAGACCTTCGGGTGTCGCACTCTAGGGGACTATCACGACCTCTACAATCGCACAGACGTCCTTCTCCTGGCAGACGTCTTCGAGACCTTCCGGAAGACATGCATGCGGCAGTATGGTCTGGACCCTGCACACTACTACACCGGCCCCGGCCTCTCCTGGGACGCGTTGCTCAAGAAAACCGGAGTGGAGCTGGAACTGCTCACGGACTACGACCAGCATCTCTTCATCGAAAAGGGAATGCGCGGCGGCATTTCCATGGTCTCGAAGCGCCACGCCCGGGCGAACAACCCGAGGGTTGAGGGGTATAACCCGTCGAAGCCGAACAGCCACATCCATTACCTTGACGCCAACAACCTGTACGGATGGGCCATGAGCCAACCCCTTCCTACAGGCGGCTTGAAGTGGGTAGAAGATCCGCAGAGCTTGAAGGGGGCCATAGCAAATCATCCGGCTGACAGCCCAGAGGGATACATCCTCGAGGTGGACCTGGAGTACCCCGAAGAGCTGCACAACAGGCACAACGCCTACCCGCTGGCGCCGGAGCGCCTGGTGGTTCAGAAACAGTGGATGTCGGATTATCAGCATAACCTCCTAGGTGTTAGGGTGGCACCGACCGAGGTCGGAAAGCTGGTCCCCAACCTCCGCGACAAAGAACGCTATGTGCTTCATTACCGCAATCTGCATCTCTACATGTCCCTGGGCATACGCCTGAAGAAGGTCCACCGGGCCCTGAAATTCCAGCAGAACCCTTGGATGGAGCCTTACATTAGGATGAACACCGAGCTCCGGAAGACGGCAACCAGCGACTTCGAGAAGGACCTGTACAAGCTGATGAACAACTCAGTCTTCGGGAAAACCATGGAGAACCTCCGCAAGCGAGTTGACGTGAAGCTTGTGCGCGCGTACGAGGAGGACAAGCTTAGGCGCCTGATAGCCAGCCCGGCCTTCGCACGTGCGAACATCTTCGATGACGACCTCGCGGCGATCCAGATGCACAAGAGTCGTTTAGTCCTCAACCGCCCTGTGTATGTGGGTATGAGCATCCTTGACCTCTCGAAGCACCTCATGTATGATTTCTTCTACAACCAGATGAAGAAGCGGTACGGGGAGCGCTGCCAGCTCCTCTACACAGACACTGACTCTCTCCTCCTTGAGATCCTGACGGAGGACGTGTACAAGGACATGGCTGAGTGTGGCCACCTCTACGACACCTCTGACTACCCCCAGGACCACCCGCTACACAGTACGGTGAACAAGAAGGTTCTAGGCAAAATGAAGGACGAGTGTGCCGGGCGCCCCATCGCTGAGTATGTGGGCCTCTGCCCAAAAATGTACAGCATTCTCGAGGCCAGCGGAATGAACATAAAGAAGGCGAAGGTCGTCAAAAAGACCGTCGTGAAGAGGCGCATCCGCCATGAGCAGTATAAAGAGGCCCTCTTCGGTAAGAAGACCTTCCGCCATGGCATGGATGTGCTGCGGTCTGAGCGCCACCGCATCTACGGGCAGCACCTTAACAAGGTCTCACTGTCCCCCTTCGATAGCAAACGCTGGATCGCAGAAAATGGGGTGGACACCTTAGCCGACGGCCACAAGGACGCTACCTCCGCTGGGGCGGCTGAGATGGATGAGTTTATTGATGAGATCACTTGAGAACGCCATCCGGCGGCAGCTGAGTATCAGGAGGCACCACAAGGAGCTCTTCCCGGACAAACCCACGAGCAGGACCATCTTGCAGATAATACAGGACAGGCTCATCAGGCTTGGTGACCGAGCATCCAAGCCGGTACACCTGGAGGGACCACACTGGATCAGTCGCGCGACGTCTTCCACCCTCCAGCTCGCCATCCTGGTATAGGTACCGAACGCCAACACCAGAGGGAAGCTTTTCCTCTTTGAGACCAATGGGGCGACCAACAACAACAGAAGAAGGTTTTTGTGTCACAGCCACAAGCTTGATGGCATCCTTAGGCTTCTTACCGGTGAGGCGGGTCACTTCTCCGTTCAGGGCCCTAACGACGGCAGGCAGTCGAGCCACCCACTCCGCTGAACGCGCCC
>JAVTVY010026660.1:0-10767 GCA_036873755.1 Hanleya hanleyi | reverse complement strand
ATATTCATAGTCGCGAACAGTTCAGCAGTGGCCGTCTGCTCATCAATGTATTTTATGGCCGGGAGATACTTCAGGTAGAAAGCTATTGTCTGAATCTTTGTGTCGCTGAAAAGGCTCAAGTCTAGACACATTGTTGACCCCAGACTTGGCTATTGTATGTATTGTCTCGTGATTCTTACATGGAGTATGAACCTCATGGCCTCGTCCAAATCCGTTGCATGTTTTGTCATTTTCTTGCCAGTGTTTTGTCGAAAATGGGGCGGAAGTATGCTCGCAACATTAACCGTTTAGCATCATCCGATACGGTAGGGTAAGCTCGCCTGGCAAGTTCCTTAAACCGTCGATTAAAAGCACTGATTGCTTCTCTAGGTTTCTGGACAATAGTGTCCAGCTCACTTCTCAATCGTTCATCTTCATGAACGGACACAAATTGGGTAGTCACGTGAGTGCGTATTTCGCTCCACGTTGTAGTCTCTGTATTTTTATCCCTTAGAAAGTGTTCAATCTCTCTATGAAGTGATCCGAGGGAGGTCCATGCCGCAATTCGAGCCGGACCCCTTTAGCACCTTGTAAGGCCTAAAGTGCCACGGTGCAATCATCCAGCCACTCTCTCACCTCACTTGGAGACAACCCATCACACTTTTGAATAGAAGAAATGTGGTCCTTTACCTGTTCTCTTTGCAGTTGACGATTGTCCTTGGCCTGAATATCAGTCCGCAGATTGCCCACGAGTTTCGTGATGCCTTGAGCAATGATCTTAGATATTATAGGTCGTCTGTTGACTCGGATGATGGTGTCAACATAACCCAGACAGATTCCAGTTCGGCTACGAGATTTCTCATTTCTCATTCCACGTAACTCAGGAATAATCGGCGGCATTCGGCAGACAGATAAACACAGCTTCATTAACATCGGATCATTTGTAAATGTCTTTCATATTGGAGATGGTACATCTATCCTGTACACACCGATCATTCCTATATATACAATTCTATTATATTACAGGGGCAAGCTAACCCGTCAAACTCTCAGCACAGTTATGACATTTCGCTCGGCTGTCTCATTTTCTGAACATGCACTTCAGACTTGGGATTCACAAAGTACAATTCAGTGCAATTACATAACCATTTTCTATATTAACCCATATAAATTGAAATTATATAACTGGTTATGTTTTACAAAACCTGATCTAAAAGGTCATGAAATGGAAAATCGGGGATAGCTTGATCAAAACAAACAGAACTTAAAATCAGATCACATCATAATATATTAAGTTTGCATGCACACAAATTCGAAACAAATCGAAATTTACGTAAATGTCTGGTGGCTAAGAAATTCCATATTTCACAATATGTCATGGCAATCAGGTTCCGGCCAAAGTAACGATCTCGCTAACCGGTAAGCAGTCTTCAACTATTGAAGACAGGGGCTAGCCATAGCCTCACACATGGATTGGTTCTTGTCGTCCATTTTCACTGTGTTGAGCAGGTTGTCGCGTTCCTAGTTAACAGCCAGTTTTAGCTCCGAACTACAGTTACTGGCGGATCTACATAATGTGGCTGCTAAAGCTAATGCTGATGCATTTGCGTTATCCGCGTTCAATGCGGCGATGTTAGTACACTTATGACGCCAGGTCTACCTGCCGTCGTCGGTGTTTAACTACGCTGCGGCTATGGTCCTTAGGACTTTGAAAGAGCAATCGCCCGCATCATCGATGGCGTTGTTCCGTCTCTAAGATATACCGTGGAGAAGGCAAGGCCTAATATATCACGAAATACCTATATTCATCGGACATTCTTGCCGAACAGCCCTCCAGTTTGCATCAGTAATCGGTCTTCCGTTATATGTGTTGTAATTGTGACATCCACACAGGATGTCACTTTCTTGAATTTCTCATTAAAAATATCTATGTGAAATTTGGCAGCACAATATATCAGCAGCATATAGGTATTCCAATGGGTACTAATTGTGCACCCCTGTTGGCTGACCTGTATCTGTTCTCTTATGAATATGACTATATGCAGGCGCTTTAAAAAACCGATCCATTCAAAGCCCGTTCCTTCTCATTCACCAAACGCTATATAGACGATCTTCTCGCTGTGGATAATCGCTATATAAATGACGCAATGAAGGATATATATCCACCTTCACTTGATTTGAAGGAAACTACAGATAGCCCTACAGGCACATCATATTTAGATCTATATCTCTATAAAAATGAAGCGTGCATTCACTCTCGTCGAATTTATGACAAAAGAGATGATTACGATTTCGACATCGTAAACTATCCCTTTCTGGACAGTAATATCCCAGTGGGACCTGCATATGGCGTATACATACCTCGCCTAGTAGCATTTGCTAGATCCTGTGTTAAATGTGACTATTTTAATCAACGTCACAAAACATTGTTGCAGAAACATATAAAACAGGGCTATTCCACCAAGCGCCTCCACTCAAAGTTTCTCAAATTTAGCGATACATATCGCATGCTGATAGCAAAATACGAGGTAGCGTGCAAGATCTATGGCGTTACGTTTCGTAACTTGTGTCTAATTCCGCTTAACCCGGGGCTAGGGGCCGTATGAGCCCATGTACTTCAAGATCCTCATGGTGCTCATATGGACAGTGACTGAGATACATCATTCTCTAGATGACGATTTTACAACGATTATTATGGATTAAGAATACTGATCAGCGATACGGGTTTTATATTTTTGGAACATCATGATGTCTTGTCGGCATCATTGAAAACTGTTGACCGCTTCTCTCTTGTAGGAAACTAGCCTCTGTTTATGTATACTATGATTGTCTTCTTGAATTTGGTGCTAATACTGTAATATGGAATAGGTCTTTGGATTATGGACGCGGATATTCTTTAATGGATGACGGCTGAATTATGAATGACGGACTAGACGCTTGTAACTCCACGAGGCCGATTACAGTTGCGACCACTAATGATCTACCGGTACTTAAATCATCAATGGCCACAAAGGCAGGGAATCCCAGAATTCCTGTCACAGAGGAAGTCACCATCTATCGTGGTGGCTAGACCCCCACAAAGTAATGCCTGGAGTAACACTGCTTCCGTTTTAAGCAACTCGTCAGTTGTTCACGGATGCTTCGATGCAGGGCTGGGGGACTCACATCGGATCCAAGTCGATATCAGGCTTTTGGACTCCGCAGGGGAGGTCGTTGCACATCAATATACTGGAGTTCATAGCCGTCAATCGAGCGATACTCACATTGATAGACGACCTCAGAGGTCAGTCGATCCTGGTAGCCATGGGCAACACAACCGTCCTGTCTTACATACAAAAGATGGGAGGAACTCGGTCAGCCAATCTGTTAAAGCAAGCCGAGATTCTATTCCGCTAGTTCTTCGTGCCAGACACATACCAGATCATCTGAATGTTCTAGCCGACGCATTGTCCAGAAAACATCAGATAATACCGACGGAGTTGCAATTACACCCAGACATTCTGCGCCAAATCGCTTAGATTTGGGAAACTCCACAGATAGACCTGTTTGCCGCTCGCCTCAGCCATCAACTTCCACTGTATATGTCACCAGTTCTGGATACACAAGTAGTGAGAGTCGATGCCCTGTCGCAGCATGGTCGGGGTTAATAGCGTACGTGTTTCCGCCTCCGGCAATCCTGCCACTAACACTACAAAAGATACACGCGCATCCGTGTGTCGTGTATCTAGTAATCCCCCTGGTTGCCATCACGCCCGTGGTTTTCTGACCTTCTAGAATTAGTGGTAGACGTACCAAGACGTCTTCCTCTATAGGAAAAACGACTTCGACAACTGAAGTCAGCAATTTTCCACCACCAACCTCAGCTATTCCATTAGTGCTCAGGAATCAGCTCTCTGAGGCGGGTCTTTCTAGAGAAGCTGCATGGAGAATGGTCGCTTCCACTCGAACCTCCACTTCCGCTTGCTATCAAGGAAAGTGGCAGGTTTTCAATGAGTGATGTTTTGGAAGAAACATTGATGCCCGTCATGCCTCTGTTCAACAGATAACAGGCTTCCTGCTATACTTGTTTGAGGACAGATGTTTAGCCCCATCAACTTTGGATGGTTACAGGGCGGCGTTGTCTAGGATTATCAACCTGTATACGGGCGTTAATCCAGCTTCTGTTCCTAATTTAACATCCTTAATTAGATCTTTTAAGATAGAGAAACAAGCCTTGTACCGAAACTTGCGAAATGGGATTTAACGTTAGTTCTACGAAGACTTTCAGATTTTCCGTTTGAACCTATAGCTGCTGTTGATCTGATATTCCTATCTTACAAAACGTTGTTTTTGATAGCTTTGGCTTCAGCGGCACGAGTGTCTGAGTTGCACGCTCTGGATGATAGGGAAATCAGGCACGATTCTCGCTGGACATATGTTGTCCTCACTACTATTCCGGAATTCGTGGCCAATAACCAATCTCAGTACGATAGTACTTCTAGGGATTTTAAGGTTCCCGCTTTAGCAGATTTCCTATCCTCGGGTCTAGAAACGGATAATCTCATGTGTCCGGTTCGTGCCTTTACTGTGTATATTAATCGCACTAAGGTTCTACGTGCTGGGCGAAGGCGATTTTTTATACCATGTTGTCCCTGGAGCCAACAAGAAATGTCAAAGAACACTATTTCTTCTTGGCTTTCCAAAACTATTAGATTAGCCTAAACTGAAGTGTCATCGATGTGGGCTGCGTTGTATAAAATCTCTGGTCACAACATTAGTGCGCTTGCGGCATCCTGGCCTTTTTGGGCATATCGGTCTGTAACTGACATTATGAGGGTCTGTTACTGGAGATCGCATACAACCTTTGCATCATACTATTTGAGGGATATGACGCTCATCAAGAACGATCTATACTCTTTGGGACCCCTAGCGACAGCACAGCGAATCACCGGGGTCGGGTCGACACACGGACACTAGCGGCCTGTGTGTTTTTATCGGTTTTTAATGGTAAGAACACGTTTCCACATAAAATCTCTTTTCTAGAAAAGGCGGGGGGGGGGGAACATGTATATAACTTCCCTTATGCTAGTGTCGGTTAGCCCTGGGAGGTGTAGGGCTTAACCTGGTAACAGCGTTTACGGTACCGTTATATTACCTTGTTACTGTTGGGTCTTTGAGGAAGTCCACGCTTATTTAAGCTTTAACGGTCAGTCTGGAATCCCATGCTGGTATCCGCCATAATCTCATGCCCTGATATTCACTGTCACTTTGCTTTCCCAGTCATCCTGATATAGCATTCTCGCATATGTCAGTAAGGTCAGTTTTACTGTGTAAAAAATATGAAAACAAATACAAATAATTTTCACATTTTTAAACTAAATCTTACCTTACTGACAGAGTAATGTCCCACCCGACCTCCCCGCTTGGGATCTTTACGTCATGGCGTTTGAAGGGGAGAGCATTGTGTGCTGAGTGGGGGCTTGGGTGTTACGGCGGGAAGAACTATGCTATTGTTTTAATTTCTTAACTTGATTATACGTGTTTACACACGAACGCATATGTCAGTAAGGTAACTTTTAGTTTAAAATGTAAAAATTACTTGTAATTTTTTTATTTCTAGGTTACCAAGCATAAATACAACATTGCTGACATGATAATTCACTTTCTGAGCAAAGCATATGACCATTTAAATGTAAAATAACAATTATCTGACTTGACATCAAAACCGCAATAAAAAAATAGTATGTGCTATCTCCCTAGGGCTTTGAATTTTGCCTGAAGGTTTTTCATGGCATTTGTTCATCCCTAGGTGGCGCTATATACATCGTGTAAGTTGATGTCTTCTAAATGACTTGTTTGATTTTCATGAAATTTGTGTATAAGTAGTATAGAAAGAGTAAATTCCTTATCATTTATGCAAATGAGATGACGTCATCGCGGAGCATGCGGAGCTCTCGTCCAATCAGATGACGTCACCGAGCTCTCGTCCAATCAGAAGCCGTCAAATTTATGCAGATGAGATGACGTCACAGAGCTCTGGTCCAATCAGAAGCCGGCAATGTCCGGCCCTCTCCGGAGCAAATAGATAGCCTTGATCTGCCCTTCCGAAGCATTCATGGACTGTGCAGGGTCCCCGACAATATCGTCATCTATTTGCCCATGTTAAATGGCCAGTGGGGAACCCTCAGTTTCTCCATACAATGGCAGGGTCCTAGTGGGAATTGAACCCGGGTCGCTTTATCAAGAGGCAGACACGTTATCCATTAGGCCACGAGTCATATGATACAAACCAAGGTTGAAAATAGCATATATATGTCTACTATATGGCTCATACTGGCCCACTGGCCAATGTTGAATCTACTCCTGGTCATTGCAGTATGGGTTGTTTGGTTTTGTTTTCTTCGTTTCACCACCTAGAACACGATGGGCAGGGTCGCGAAGCGATTGTTTGAAATCTTTTGAAAAAGTCACTGTGCGCATGCGTAGGGGGTAAATAGGGCTGGGAGGCCGTTTTGGGGTCTAGGTGAGCCCCTAGTGCACCGATTGGGTTGAGTGACGTATCATTGTGAAACATGCGTAAGGGAGCATCCGAGGTAAGGGGTGTGACGTGAAACTGACGTCATTCTGCGCATGAGCAGTAGACAAAGGGTATGGATATAGACGTTTTGGGGCCTAGAGGGGTCCCTAGAGGTCCGATTGAATCGAGTGAGGTATCAATGTGAAGCATACGTGAGGGAGCATCCGACTGGATGGGTGTAATGTTGAAATGACGTCATTCTGCGCATGCGCAGTAGACAAAGGGTATGGAAATAGCCGTTTTGGGTTCTAGATGGGCCACTATTGGGCGGATTGCATCGAGTGAGGTATCATTGTAAAGCATACGCGATGGAGCATCCAGCGGAATGGCGGAAACGTGAAAGTAACGTCATTCTGCGCATGCGCAGTAGACAAAGACTATGCAAATAGACGTTTTGTGGCCCAGAGGGGCCACTATTCGTCCGATTGGGTCGAGTGAGGTATCATTGTAAAGCATACGTGAGGGAGCATCCGAAGTAAGGGGTGAGACGTGGAACTGACGTCATTCGGCGCATGTGCAGTAGACAAAGAGTATGGCAATAAACGTTTTGGGGTCTAGGTGGACCACTAGTGGTCCGATCGAGTCGAGTGGGGTATCAATGCAATGCATACATGAAGGAGCATGCGCTTGGACTAGTGTGTTGTTTGTTTTCAACGTTCTGCGCATGCGCAGACAGGGAATTGTGGGAAAATGATATGGAAATAGACGTTTTGGGGTCTAGGCGGACCACTAGTGGTCCGATTGCATCAAGTGAGGTATCATTGTAAAGCATACGCGAGGGAGTATCCGAGGTAAGGGGTGTGACGTGGAACTGACGTCACGCTGCGCATGCGCAGTAGAGAAAGGATATGGACATAGCCGTTTTGGGCCGAGAGGGGCCACTATTGGGCCGATTGGGTCGAGTGAGGTATCATTGTAAAGCATACGCGAGGGAGCATCCGACGGTATGGCTGAAACGTAAAACTGACGTCATTCTGCGCATGCGCAGTAGACAAAGTGTATGGACATAGACGTTTTGGGGTGTAGGTGTGCCCCTGATGGTCTGATTCGGTCGAGTGAGGTATCATCTTGGAGCCCTCGGGGTGTAGACCACGATTTGAGGGATGTCCACGGCATCTGTGACGTCATTGGTGACGTCATCAGTAGGAGTAGTAGCCAAAGTGGGTATTCTGGGAGTGTGAAAGGTGGTGTTTGGGTCGAGATGACCCAAAATTCATCAGAATGGGTCGTGTGAGATGTCATGTTGAAGCATTCGTTGGGGAGCATCCGACTGGGTGGGTGTGCGTCGTGGAAGTACCACCCATCTGCGCATGTGCAGTAGAAAAGGGGCATTGGAATGGATGTTGAGATGTTGAGATGGACTACCATTGTCCGAGTGAGTCGTGTGAGGTATACTAGTCAAGCACTGGCGGACTAACCAGACCGAATGCCCCTGCGCAGTCGGGGATTAGTAGAGAAAGAGGAGTTTCGGAAGTGCAGAATAGCTTTTGAGGGCCCTTTTCCATCCGGCTATCTGATAAAGTTACCTGTGTGTGCGTGTGAATGCGCGCGTGCGTGTGTTTGTGTGTGTGTATGGGTGTGCGCGCGCGTTTGTGGTGGTATGTGTGGTTGGGTGTGTGTGTGTTCTTACACAGTTTGCCGTATGAGGGGAACCTTCTGTCATCGCGACAATATGCTCAGACACATTCAATGTAAACACAACCAAGAGACATCAACAACAAGCATATAGTGTATTATACATTTTATTCTCCCTGCCATCACAATACACCCAGGCTGAGGGAGTCGCCCTGGGTATGTTCACAGCAAAACAAATCGAAATATCAAACACCATGTTTTATTATTTAACGCACCGTCACATTAGGTACATGTGTTTATTGAGCTCAAGTCAACGATCAGCATGTAGACCTATAGAGTATATACGGCATGTTATGCTATTCATCAGTGCATGGGTGACGACATTCAGCCGATGGACTGGTCGATCAGTTTAGCCACGAAGAACGTAACATTGGTCACCCTCTCCACTGTCCATTTGGTGTTGGGGCGTTGATGTTGCACCCATTCCAAGGGATCCATCAACCGAATGTTTTTGTGTGCGGTGCCTCGGTATTCTGTGAGAAAAAGTGCTTGCAGTATATAAAACACCGATTGAGTCGTATTCATGCAAATGAGATGACATCATCGCGGAGCATGCGGAGCTCTCGTCCAGTCAGAAGCCGTCATTTCGATGACGTCACCGAGCTCTCGTCCAATCAGAAGCCGTCAAATTTATGCAAATGAGATGACGTCACAGAGCTCTGGTCCAATCAGAAGCCGGCAATGTCCGGCCCTCTCCGGAGCAAATAGATAGCCTTTATCTGCCCTTCCGAAGCATTCATGGACTGTACAGGGTCCCCGACAATATCGCCATCTATTTGCTCATGTTAAATGGCCAGTGGGGAACCCTCAGTTTCTCCATACAATGGAAGGGTCCTAGTGGGAATTGAACCCGGGTCGCTTTATCAAGAGACAGACACGTTATCCATTAGGCCACGAGTCATATGATACAAACCAAGGTTGAAAATAGCATATATATGCCTACTATATGGCCCATACTGGCCCACTGGCCAATGTTGAACCTACTCGACACATGCTCATTGTAGTATGGGTTGTTTGGTTTTGTTTTTCACATCTCAACACCTAGAACACGATGAGCAGGGTCCCGAAGCGATTGGTTGAATTTTTTTGAAAAAGTCACTGTGCGCATGCGTAGTGGGTAAATAGCGCTTGGAGGACGTTTTGGGGCCTAGAGGGGTCCCTAGAGGTCCGATTGCATCGAGTGAGGTATCAATGTGAAGCATGCGTGAGGGAGCATCCGACGGGCTGGATGTGACGTGTGACTGACGTCATTCTGCGCATGCGCAGTAGACAAAGTGTATGGGAATAGACGTTTCGGGGTCTAGGTGGACCACTAGTGGACCGATGGAGTCGAGTGAGGTATCAATGTAATGCATACATGGAGGAGCATGCGCCTGGACTAGTGTGTTTTCAACATTCGGCGCATGCGCAGACAGGGAATTATGGGAAAATGGTATGCAAATAGATGTTTTGGGGTCTAGGCGGGCCTCTAGTGGTCCGATTGCATCAAGTGAGGTATCATTGTAAAGCATACGCGAGGGAGCATCCAGCGGGATGGCTGAAACGTGAAACTGACGTCATTCTGCGCATGCGCCGTAGAGAAAGTGTATGGAAATAGACGTTTTGGGGTCTAGGTGGGTCACTAGTGGTCCGATTGGGTCGAGTGAGGTGTCAATGTGAAGCACTCGTGAGAGAGCATCCGACGGTATGGCTGAAACGTGGATGACGTCATTCTACGCATGCGCAGTAGACGAAGTGTATGGACATAGACGTTTTGGGGCCGAAAGGTTCCACTGGTGGTCCGATTGAGTCGTGAGAGATATCATTGTAAAGCATACGCGAGGGAGCAGCCGACGGGATGGGAGTGACGTAAAACTGACGTCATTCTGCGCATGCGCAGTAGACAAAGTATATGGAAATGGACGTTTTGGGATCTAGGCGGTGCATTGAATGTGTCCGAGCATATAGTCGCGACGAAAGAAGGTTCTCTGACAGAACGTACATGTACTCGACATGGTACACGATCAACCACAGACTTAGGCTAATGGTGTACAAACGACCTTATATGACAACTCACTCAACTTCATTCCTCCTCCTCCTCCTCCTCTTCCTCCGCGTCCTCCTCCTCCTCCTCCTCACTCCTACTCCTCTTCACTCCTCCTCCTCCTCCTCCTCCTCCTCCTCCTCCTCCTCCTCCTCCTCCTTCCTCCTCCTCCTCCTCCTCCTCCTCCTCACTCCTCCTCCTTCCTCCCCCTCCTCACTCCTCACGCCTCCTCCTCCTCATCCACCTCCTCCTGCTCCTCCTCCTTCTCACTACCACCACCACCACCACCACCGCCGGCGTTGACGCCCGTCAACGCCACCACCACCACCACCACCACTACACACCACCACACATCACCACCACCACCACCACCACCAGTGAGTGAGTCTTCCAGTTCCGGTCACGTGACAGTAAACATGGAAAAACCCGGATGTAAGATGAGGACCCGGATGTAAACCCACAGTACCTACGGAAGTGACCTTTGCCCCTGCGCTACTCGGAAGTGACGTCAACGTACGCAGGCGCACACACACACATACCTGGTGCACCCTGTACCCTATAGCCCGTAGGGCAT